>RJWJ010014262.1:0-38236 GCA_004363605.1 Indri indri | reverse complement strand
TGAAAAAGACACCTGCACCCGAATGTTTATAGCAGCGCAATTCACAATTGCAAAGGTGTGGAAACAGCCCAAGTGTCCATCAATACATGAGTGGATTAGTAAAATGTGGTATATGTATACCATGGAGTACTATTCAGCTTTAAGAAACAATGGTGATATAGCACCTCTTGTATACTCCTGGATAGGGTTGGAACGCATTAACTAAACTTTTAATGACTTTTTACATCTACTTTCTGTTGGAAAGCATTTGAATATTTGGTTGTAGCATGGAGGTCCACAGTTTCAGTTGATTCTCTAGATGGGTATCAGTCATTTGTGACTTCAAGGGCATCTTGATTTGGGTTAAGTAGGAGAATGTAGATTCGCAGCAATAAGTGGTTGAAAAGCAAGAAAGCATTCTTTGGGCATGTTGGTGAAGGCCTGCGTATTCTACTGCATTTGTTCATATTTCAATTGGATCTTTCTTAGGATCAAACCATGACTTTAAAATGTCATCTTCTGAGAACTGAATTAATTCCATCTGTAGTTCTTTAGGTGCCTTGGTGACATCAGCTACGCGAGGCTAAAATGCTCATTTGAGTGTCGTGTCATGATTCTCAAAGTCAGTGAACCTTTCATGGTTTTCTCCAATTATTAGGTGTACAACAGCTGTGTATTCTTCAGATGATTCACATACATCATCCTGCTCATCAATGACCTGGGGAAAATGCTAACTGGGTAAAATGTTCATCTAAAATTTCCTTTTAAGAAGTGTTTTGAAAAAAGCTAGCTTTTTGGAAATGCTTGCATTTTTTGCCACATAGCATATATAGATTTAGTTTTACCTTGCAAAGAAATACTCAAGTCATTTTGATTTGACATGATATCACACAGAAATGCTGCATTCCTATAGAAATCTTCTTTCAATAATTCATATTGCTGATTCTGTTTTTCATAAAATTGAATCATCTTTTCTCATAGAGATAAAATTTTGGCTAACACCTGTCGCTGTGATAGCCAATGCACTTTAGAATGATACTGCAAATCCACACTGAATACCTCATCCTTCAACTTTAGCATGTTATGAAACTGATGATGTCATGTTGCATTTGCACGCTTGTAGTTAACAATACTTACAACTTGTTGCAAAATGTCACTTAAAATAGTAGCTTTAGCACAGAGATTTTGCTGATGCAATATACAATGAAAAGAAATGAGAGCATCTGGATCTGTTAATACTTTGCTGAGTCAGTAGTATCAGTTGATTCATCCAAAGTGACTGAATAATATATATTTTCCTCTTGAAGTATTGCATGAAGTTGTTCTGTTAAGTTGAAGGCTAATTCTTGCTGCTGATCATTATGTTCTCCTCGAAAGAGGCAGTTGTTTGTACTTTGAAACGTTACCAGGGTCTAAGCATCCTACAACTTCCACAATAAATTCTTTCACAATTTCTACATCACTGAATGATTCAGCTTCCCTTTTCCCCCAAGTATACAAGCCACTTTATAAGTTGCTTTAGTGGCATTATTTCCAGGTCTTATTGCTGCTTGAAAGAAATATCTTTGCTTTTGCTTTTCATCTTTTAATTTCTGCAATACTAACTTTTGTGCCTCTCCCTCTAATTTAAAATATTTGTGGCCCTTATGAGTGTTATGCTGATGAGCACTGAATTCTTTAATATTGCTATTGCAGTATCACAAAGCAAGCAAATCATCTTATCTTCAGCAGAAACAAGATAATATTGCAATTCCTAATCCTCATTAAAAAATCTGTTTTCTGTCTGCAGCTTTATCCTGGTCTTCTTTGACATGATGAGCTGTTAATCAGACAGAATTAAAAAATACAGTTGAACTGCACTACTATTCACAAATTCCACTTCAAACAGAAACACA
Organism: Indri indri; assembly: GCA_004363605.1. Taxonomy (NCBI): domain Eukaryota; kingdom Metazoa; phylum Chordata; class Mammalia; order Primates; family Indriidae; genus Indri; species Indri indri. Next base: position 36,362 of record RJWJ010014262.1, on the reverse strand, counting down.
GTGCACTGTTTTCAAAAGCTGATAACTGTCTGGTGTACTCGACCCCCATAAATTCTAGCCAACCAGCCTCCTGTGGTAGTGGCGCCAGTCAGGTGGGGGAAGTTAGAAATAAATCATGAGCATAGCAGCCATCAATTTAGCCCTTATGGCTGACTAATGTTTTAATTGGGCCAGTCAGTCTGGGAGGATTATTTTGTTGAAACTTCATTTTATTCTTTGCTATTTTAAATATGTTCATTTAAAAAATAAAAATATAAAAGACAAACAAAAACATATTAATAAAAATAAAAAAGGATTTGTTCTATAAAATTTGGATTCAATCAAAAGGCCACACTTAAGGATCTACAAGGCCACAGGTTCCCCACCCCTGGTATATACCCTAGGGAAGTTCTCCTGCATGTAAAAAAAGAGATATGTATAAAAATGTTCATTTATCTCGCAATTAATGAATGAATTTTTTTCTGATGGCTGTGTATGGTAAAATAAAAATAAAAATGAATGAACTAAATTTCCATGTATCAACGTGGGTAGATCTTGGAAACAATGTTCAGGTTTTTTTTAAAGGCTGTAAAATCATACATTCAGTACAAAATCATTTATGTAAATATTTTGTTTAGTAAAAACTGTTTGAAAACATAAAACAATAGAATATACTATTTGTGCATTTATACTTATATAGTAAAAGTATGAAAATGTGAACCAGATAGGTAAAACTTTCAGAATAACAGATACCTGGGGGAAGAGGGGAATCGGGGTATGAGAAGGTACAATATGGGCTTCCATTCTGTTTATAACGTCTCATTTCTTTTGTTTTAAAAAGTAATGCAAATATGAGAAAAATTAGCATTTGTTCTTACAGCGGCTACACAGATTTGTTACTTTATTGTCTGAAAGTTTTTGGATTTTAAAAAAATACTTCCATCCTAAGAAAAATAAAATAATATGTACATTCATGCTGGAAAAGAGCAGGAATCACCATACAGAGCATGAGCTCACTAATTTTGGGGTTAAAATTTTTTTGTAGCAGATTTAACTAGATGCCCAATTTATCAATAAAATAACTCAGTAAACCATCTATAGAATCTCTCTCTCTCTTTTTTTTTAATGACATAGGATCTCACTCTGTCACCTTGGCTAGAGTGCAGTGGCATCACCATAGCTCACTGTAACCTCAAACTCCTGGGCACAAGTGATCCTCCTGCCTCAGCCTCCTGAGCAGCTGGGACTACAGGTGTGCACCACCACACCTGGCTAATTTTTTCTATTTTTTGTAGAGATGGAGTCTTGTTCTTGCTCAGGCTGGTCTTGAACTCCTGGCCTCAAGCAATCCTCCAGCCTCGGCCTCCCAAAGTGCTAGGATTACAGGTGTGAGCCATCGTGCCTCGCCAGAATATCTATCTTTGAGTCTTGTAAATTCAGTGTGTCCTCCAAAATAAACTAGTTGTAAAACATATTCCTCAGTAATTTGATTATGGCGAATTTCTTTATTCGGCTTTCTGTTGGCTGCAAACCACAGGGTGCAGCCCCCGGACCCCTCACAACATCATCAAGGGTAGCAGAAAGAAGTCACCTGGAGATTGTTATAGACCACATGTTTCTGGCAAAGACTCCTCCTTGTGGGTCATCATTGTCATCTGGACTGTGCATTCCCAAATCCAATTCCCCAGCCTTCCCTCTCCCTCTCCCTCTCTTCATCTCCAACAGCACAGAATTTCACCCTGAGGGTAAACCCCCGTGAATGCTATCAAACTAGGCTGCGCAATTCCAGTAGCGAGTGTCCTTCATTACATTGTTTGCTATCAAGGTTCTGGGTCATAGCTAAAAATGTTCCAGCTTGAAAATGAGTCTAATCTCTTGCTTCTTTGTTTTTGTTTGGAATCTTTTCACTCTCTAGATAATAATGTAGTTGAAGAATGCTAAAGCCAGCATTACTTAAAGTGCTATTCTTTGGTTAAGATTATAAGTGAGGAAATTATTCTTTGAATACATTTAGACACAATCTCTTTCAGTTATTTAACTAGCAAACAGTACCAGTTTGTTTGTTCATGCACATTTTTTTCCATGCCTGCTTTGTTTCAAAAATGATAAAAGATAGGTTACAAATATATATAATACTGCACTAGAAAAATTTAATCTGAAGTTAGTGAAGAAATGGGAACAGAGGATTTAAGCCAGGAGTGAGTTAAGTATACAAAGTATATCCTGTTAAATCTTACACACAAGCTGGAAGCAGACCGCGTATATGGCTATAAGCATTCTCACAGCCAAGGGAAATATTGTCAGTTCCACAATTAGGTATCCAGAAGACAAGAACAAATGTGGATAATAAACAAGGGAAACACAACTATGCCAGGTGCTAAAACCAAAGAAAAAATATTTTTCCAGATATTGTCAGAGAGAGAGAGAGAGAGAAAGAGAGTAAATATAGCAACAAGTTCGATGGTTCTTTCTTACAAATCCCTTACTGTAGACCCAAAGTATTACATCAAAATGAATTTATTAAGGAAATCTGAGGGCAAGAAGGAGCCATGGCAGGGGATCGGGGGCTGGAGGGAAGGAAGCGGGTGTTCTAGGCACAATCCAAGAACTGAAACATCACAACGATTGGCCTTGACAGGAGGTCCCTTACCTGCGTGACCATGTCCTACCCAAGACTGTTTGAGAGTGAAAGGGAGTACTAATGATAATTAATCCCCACAACAGGCATAAGCCATGACTCTCTAAGACAAACATATGGTCACTCTAAGTCATTGCTTATCACCCACTGACATCCTGCTCCCACTGCAACCTGTCACTGGGGACCTAGTGGGCCAAACTTATCCTGTCCAACAGGCAATGAGTCTAACCAGCTCTAATGATAGGAGACTCTGGGAGTTTCTGGTGCAGGTCACCAGCACAGAGTGGGCTTGCCTGTAAGTCAGCCAAATAGGGAAGGTAATCAAGGAAGATTGGAATAAGCAATTGGGAACAGTGGCCTGAGGATCCATCAAGAAAAGTTTAGTGGGGGATGTCCAGAGAATGGGTGGGGAGGGGGAATAAATCAGGTTGTAGGTAATTGCATGGGTCCCCCTGTAGAGGAAAGAAATACCTTCCTTTCTCCCCAGCACTCTGGAAAGAGCCCAGTGAGAGATCTAGCAGAAGAAAACTCCTTGAAGTTAGGATATTATCATAATGGCTGAAGCTCTTAAATTGTGGTCCTCAACCTTGTGATATGAATTGCCTGGAGAGCTTGTTAAAAACTAGATTCCAGGACCCTAACCCCACAGATAATGATTCTGATAGTCTGAGATGGAACCCGGGAATCTTTTTTAACAAGCACTCTAAGTAATTCTGGTAATGCTAGTTCTAGCCTGCACTTTGGGAAATACCAGCATAAAGACTGTTTACATAGTCCTTCAGGGAGCCTAACCTTCCCACGAGGAAGAGCACCATGGCTGCCTTAGTAAGTAGTACAGTGCTGGTTTCCCCCTGTGGAAGATGGGGGATGGGATAAGGGCTAGGGGTAGGAGGGATAGGCGGATGATCAGAGATCAACCTTCAGCTACCTGAAGGACTTTTCCATCAAGGGACCTAGGTTCTCGATTTGGGAAAGTCCTCTCCCCGATAGGATCCCTATATGGTCCTAACAATTAAGAGAACTTCCCAAGCAGGGACACAGATTACTCCATTTTAAAACTCCTACTTGGAATAATCCCACTCTAATGAGCTTCCTTTTACCTAGGAGCAGTAGGTAACATTTACTGATGATTTACTGTGTTTCAAGCCTAAATGCGGTATCTGCATTTACTCATTTAGTCCTGAGAACAACCCAGTGGGGTAGGTATTTTTATCCCCATTTGATAGTTGAGCACAATGAGCAGGACCACTGTGATGTACATCACGGGGTACTGGGCACAGTGTGGTCTATGTCCGTGGTACCCCCCTCAGTATGCATGACACAACCTTGGCAGCGGTACACACTGGTCCTGGAATTGCAGGTCATAGAAGTCGGGTAATGTTTCTGGGGTCCCACAGCTAGAACTGAAGCTCTGAAACCTCATAGATGAGAAAAATAAGGGAACTGTATAAGAAGAAATTTCTAGGACCCTGCCGGGAAGGGAATTGAACCAACTTGGAAATCAGTATATTTAGTCACACAAGGACAGGTAAGGGTGAGAGGTCAAGAAGGGGACTTGTGTGTGAAAAAAAATAACAGGTGCATTTGGATTCTGTGAGCCCTTCCAGTAAAAGGTCCAAAATTATTAATTCAGGGAGATGAATGCCCATACATCAAGGTCCTTTAGGCCTGTTTCCTCATCCTTTTAATGACGGTAATAAAAAGACTTTCTTCATTGGGTTTCTGTGAAGATTAGGTGAAATAATAAACATAAAGAATTTAGCACAGTTCCTGGCACTTAGTAATAGCTCAGTACAGGCATACCTGGGAGATGTTGTGGGTTCAGTTCCAGACCACTGCAATAAAATGTGTATGGCGGTAAAGTGAGTGGCATGAATTTTTTGGTTTCCCAGCACACCTAAAGGTTATATTTACACTATACTGTAGTATATTAAATGTACAATAGCATTGTGTCTAAAACCAATGTATATACCTTAATTTAAAAATATTGCTAAAAAATGCTAATGATCATACGAGCCTTCAGCAAGTTGTAATCTTTTTGCAGATGGAGGCTCTTGCTTTGACGCTGATGGCTGCTGACTGATCAAGGTGGTGTTTGCTGAAGGTTAGGGCAGCTATGGCAATTTCTTAAAATAAGACACAAAAAAGTTTGCCACATTGATGGCCTCTTTCGAAAGATTTCTGTGTAGCATGCAGTGTTGTTTGATAGCATTTTACCCGCAGTAAAGCTGGAGTCAGTCCTCTCAAACTCTGATGCTGCTTTATCAACTAAATTTATGGAATGTTTGAAGTCTTTTGTTGTCATTTCAACAATGTTCACAGCATCTTCACTGGGAGTAATTTCCATTTCAAGAAACCACTTTTTATGCTGATCCATAAGAAGGAACTTCTCACGTAGTCGGTTTTTATCATGAGATCACAGCAGTTCAGTCATATCTTCAGGCTCCACTCTAATTCTCTTAAATAGTTCCCTTGCTGTTTCTGCCACATCTACAGTTACTTCCTCCACTGAAGTGTTGAACCCCTCAAAGTCATCCATGAGGGTTGGAATCCACTTCTTCCAAACTCCTCTTAATGTTGATATTTTGACCTTCTCCCATGAATCGCAAATGTTCTTAATGGCATGGTGAATCCTTTCCAGAAGGTTTTCAATACACTTTGCCCAGATTCATCAGAGGAATTACTATGAATGGCAGCTATAGCCTTATGAAATGTATTTTTCAAATAATAAGACTTGAAAGTCAAAATTACTCCCTGATCTATGGGCTGCAGAATGGATGTGTGTTAGCAGGCATGAAAACAACATTCACCTCCCTGTACAACTCCATCAGAACTTTAAGGTGTCCAGGTGCATTGTGCATGAGCAGCAATACTTTAGAAGAATATTTTTTTCTGAGCAGTAGGTCTCAACAGTGGGCTTAAAATATTCAGTAAACCATGCTGTAAACAAATGTGCAGTTATCCAGATTTTGTTGTTCCATTTCTAGAGCACAGGCAGAGTGGATTTATCATAATTTTTAAGGGCCCTAGGATTCTCAGAATGGTAAATGAGCATTGGCTTCAACTTAAAGTTACCAGCTACATTAGCTCCTAACAAGGGTCTGACTTCTCTTCTCTAGCTAGGAAAGTCCTAAATGGCATCTTCTTCCAATAGAAGTCTATTTTGTCTGCATTGGAAATCTATTGTTCAGTGTAGCCACCTTCATTAATGATTTTAGCTTTAGATCTTCTGGGAACTTGCTGCACTTTCTCCATCAACACTTTGCTGTTTCATCTTGTGCTTTTATGTTATAAAGATGGCTTCTTCCTTAAACTTCATTAACTAACTTCTGCTAGCTTCAAAATTTTCTTCTGTAGCTTTCTCACCTCTCTCAGCCTTCATAGAATTAAAGAAAGTTAGGATCTTGTTCTGGATTAGGCTTTGGCTTAAAGGAATGTTCTGGCTAGTTTGATGTTCTATCCAGACCTCTAAAACTTTCTCCATATCAGCAATAATGCTGTTTTGTTTTCTTATCATTCATGTGTTCACTGGAGTAGCACTTCTAATTTCCTTCAAGAATTTTTATTTTCCATTCACAATTTGCTGAATGTTTGGTGTAAGAGGCCTAGCTTTCAGCCTATCTAGGCTTTCGACGTGCCTTCCTCGCTAAGCTTAATCATTTCTAGCTTTCGATTTAAAGTGAGAAACATGCAACTCTTCCTTTCACTTGAACATTTAGAGGCCACTGTAGGGTTATTAACTGGCCTAATTTCAATATTATTGTGTCTCAGGGAATAGGGAGGACCAAAGAGAGAGAGAGAGAGACAGACAGACAGACAGACAGACAGACAAAGGAATGGCCAGTCAATAAATATGACATTTACTGATTAAGTTCACTGTCTTCTATGGGAGTGGTTGGTGGTGCCTCAAAACAATTACAATAGTAACATCAAAGACCACTGATCACAGATCACCATAACAGATATAATAATAATGAAAAAGTTTGAAATGTTGTGAGAATTACCAAAATGTGGCATGGAGACACAAAGTGAGAACAAGCTGTTGGAAAAATGTTACCAATAGACTTGCTAGATGTAAGGTTGCCACAAACCTTCAGTTTGTAAACAAACAAAAAAGCAATATCTGTGAAGCATAATAAAGTGAAGTGCAATCAAACAAGGTATGCCTGTAAATATTAGCCATTACCAATAGTGTTATTTTAAGATGAGTGGATATAGGATTCGGTGGCTTTTATTTGAAGATAGTGTGTCATGGAAAGTTTTTAAGGAAGAAAGAAAAACTTTATTCCTCACTGTACTATCGTTTTTGGAAGTTTTATCTTTATGTTTTCCTTTTCCTTTCAAATTGTGTTTAATATTTTTGATGGAATCTCAGCATGAAAATGGGAAGAAGATACAAGGCATTTAAGCAAGAAGAAAACAGCAGGGAAAGGCAACAAAGTAGAAAATAACCCCTGCTGGTGTGGACAGCCTGTTTTTGCAGGAGGACCATCTTTCACTCTTCTTTTCTGCCATCCATTCAGTTTGATGGAATTGCCACTGTAGCTGCATGTATGTTAGTCAAGAAACTCACCAGCAATTACCAAAAACAATTCTGTTTTTAACATGGTTACAATTTTAAAAATCCTACCTACCTTTGCCAGGGGAATCCCATCATAAATGTATTAGGGGAAGGCATATTTAAATAGTTATTTCCTAGCAAGTGGGGTTGGAACCCAAAATGGCTAATGAAAAGTTCATGTGATATAAAAAGACAGGCAAGAGATGACATGTAATACCCTGACTGCATCAACTGATATATAGGGATATAGGGGAGAATTTAGAACCATTTGTTAACTTGTTGAAATTCATACTTGGGAATTTTCAAAAACATCACAAGTTGAGCTAAAATGACTGTGCCAAGCCAACATTCCTGTCAATGATCAAAGAGAATAAGATTTTTAAATGATTGGATAACTCAGCAAGGGAGAAAAATATCTGAAGTCTCACGGCCAGAGACCTGTTTTCAATTTCAGATTGTTTCTAGGGGTTTAATATCCTGTGATAAAAGCAAAACTTTGTACGATATATCCCAAGGACATGAGGGGAAAACTGAATAATTACTACAGAGATGCGATTTTGAGATGGCTTTGTTCAAATAAAAATTCTCACACACTAAAGTTGCTACTATAATTTATTTTTTACCACAAAGAAGAGGATACCCACTCTAGATTTTGTGTAATGCTACTTTTGTATATCATATGAGCTCTTTTAAGTTATCTTCTCTGTGTTTCAGTGAAAATAGAAGAGGAACAATTTAGTAGCAAGCCTTTTGGGCTGTAGAAACAACACTTGAGACAATCTATTGTCAGAAGTACAAATCTGCGAAACAATCAAATTCAAGCATTTGGATGACTAAAGTAGATAATTAATCTCAGAGAAATATTTCTTTTGTTTCCATCTTAATATTTTACTGATTTATAGACCCGACAGGAGAACAAGTGTGGAATTTTTGTTTTCCTTTAAAATGAACAATGAATTCCCTTGAAATACTACATTTTGAACACTTAGGACATCTGGAGGGGAGTGGAAGTTCCTTTCATTCTCTTCTTCCCCCAAACCCTACTCCTACCTCACCCCCATCTAATGATGAGTCACTGTTTTCTCTTAATTAGGCTTTTAACATACCTTTGCACTGATTTTTTACAAGTGAAGAATTTCCAACCTGAGAAATCGAAAGATGAGTCTATGTGTTTGCATCAAGGAAAGTTAAAACAAACAAACAAAACTTCATAACAAGACATTTCCAGGCTGGTCCGAAGGTAGTGAGTTATCTCACTTGATTACTCACAGTCAGTTACGGATTGAACTCCTTGTTCTACTGCTTCCCCCCTTCTCACTACTGCACTTGACTAGTCTTAAAAAAAAAAAAGTTTCCACAAGAGGTCATAGGAAAATTAATTCTAAGGATCTCTTTTTAAAATAGAAAATCCTGGAAGGGGAAACATGTTTGACATGAAAGACAGAGAACTTAAGAGCTTGAAGGGTCTTGGCAGAGGGTTTAACATTCGGGTCTTCCAAAAAGGGAAACCCACAGAAATTCTGGACCTTCCTTTACGGTGCCTGCTAATTTGCCCCTCTGTTTGACCTGGCCAGCCCTGTGGTCTCTGATTCTGGTCAGACCGTATCATCTCTAGGCCCTTTCCTTTCAGTAACCTCTGGACAAGATGTTTTAACTTAGTACACTGGAATTTGGTTCTCAGCATCTCCACACCTCCAGCATGCCTCCTGAATCCTCAAGCCCAGAAGACTGAACAACTCAGTTGACAGATTTTGTAATCATTGTTATCAACCCCAACAGTGCAGAAAATGCTTTTATGGATGAGATAGGTATTTGTGTGTATGTTTTATACATATACATCCACATATTTATATACATTTATACACATAAAAATCTGAATAGCTCATAATTTTAATGGATATAACACATGTCAAGCATGTCTTTAACTCATTTCCTTCCTTCTCTCTTCCCTTTATTTATTTAATTAACAATCTGGGTTATAAGAGGAAACAAATCAGACACAGTCTATGTCTGAACACTCACAGAATTTAGAGTGAAAATGTCAGTTGAATACTTAGCCTGTTACAAATCTGTATGCTACAGAGCTATATGCCATATGCTGTACTGGTGTTGCAGGTTCTTTGCCTAAAGCCTGCAGAAGTACCTGTCATCTCATGACCCTGCCAGTCTATCACTGCTCTCAGTCCGTCTCCACCCTTGACCCCATTTCCAGTCTGGCCTTCACCGCCCTCCCATGCACACGAGACTCTCTTACTCCATCCTACTCTGCTGGTCATGCCAGTTCCCATCTGTCTGCTTTTTCTGCCCTTGCTTCTGAACTTCAGAAAAATTCTGATTCAATTCTCTTTAAACTCATACTACCTAACCGCAGATTAGCAACCCCATTATTCCTTTCTTGTTGATTCCAGAGCACGGTTCCTGAAATAACTATTCCTAGCATTTTCTACTTTTGTAAGTCCCTAATGTCCACACTGTCTCATTCATTTTATTTAACAAATACTAACTGAGAATCAACAATATCTCATACACTGTGCTAGGCAGTGGGTATTACAATAGGGAACAGAATGGATCTAGTCCCAGCCCTAACAGAGCTTACAGTCTGGTGAGGGAAACAGAGGTTGTCCCTCCCCGTGTCCTGCTTTACTGAGGACATCTAGTAAGGGGCAAGGCAGCCGCTGCTCACCTGCCCTTGCCCCACGCCATCTGTCTCTGCCTCTTCTCCAAGTCTCTTTATCTTTCTTTGTTTTTAAGAGGAAGAGCCAGTCTTATTTCCTTCCCATGAGTCCTGGAATTCATTCCATTCTCCTCTCTTCCAAGACCTCACGCTTTATTGGTCTCAATATATTTTATTCTGAAATCAGAGATACTTATGTTAAACGCTTTGAACAGTCTGCATTAAATACAAAACTGTATTTTGACTTTCTCTGATGAAAGAACTGCTGAACACATTTCCTAATATTTTCAAATTCAGAATTGGCAGGGTTTCTTTGAGCACTATATATTTTTTCCTTTTGAAATTTGGTTCTGTCCCAAAACAATCAGCACAGGGGCCAATGGATTGACATCCCTGGATCTGGTCTAAACATTCTGAAGAATGGTTCCTCCGCAGATACGTCAGCATTGCTTCTTTTTAAATGATTTTATCTGGATCGTCTTCCAGGTACTTTCTATTTTGCTATTTAAAAAAGTCCCCCACATCTGGGTTTGGTTTTTCAGTTTTTAATCTTAGCCTAGCTAATAAATATAAAGAAAAATTATGTTCATGGTCTGGCCTACTAATTTTGGATTGATAAGGAAGAGCATTTGAGTATCCAGGAATTCTTATAAAAATGTCTTGTTAGATTTAGGAATCACGTCTTATACGCTACGTACTGCATTGGTTCCTGACAAGCTCCTTCCTATTGGAGATGTCATCCGTGACTTCGCTGTGGTCATCACCTGGGAAATCCTGAGTGGATGGTTCCTCAGTTCCAGTGTCTTATTTTTCAGAAAGAGGGTGTTAGGAATTTCCCCTTGGGAAAACACGTGGTTCCACTCTTGAAAATAATACCGTAAGGGCATTACACAAAACAAGTTTAGAAAGGTGATGAAAGCGTCACTGATGGGTCTGCTTCACCATTGCTCTTCAAGGTAGTATTTCTTCTCCAGGGACTCAGAATATGTGAGCCAGGAGCACAAATATATTATTTCTCTACTGTTATTGACGTAGTCTGACAGCGAGCTATTGTGGAGATTTATGAGAAAACTGAGAAAGAAATCCTAGCAAACAGGTAGGCACTTCAAGTGTTTGAGGTAAGCGTCCCACACCACAGTGAGAGTCTGAGAACTCAGTTCTTTTTTAAAGAGCAGCTGCCTTTGCCATTGAATGCACGTATTATGGGAGGAGGGATGAAAGGGCCAGTGGCATCTACAACCCCCTCCTTGCACAATGCACCTCCCTTTCTTTGGGTCAGGGAAGACCCACCTTCTTCCACACCCTCACTGTCCCAGGTGCACATTCTCCTTAATTATCACAACTGGGCACTTTCCCAGAGCCTTGAGGTACTTAGGACCCGCTGGCAGTGTTGGGGCTGAGAAAGCAATGGAGACTCAAGGAGGCAAAGGAGGGGGCCCGTGTTAGGGAGAGATCAGCAGTGGAAATCATCAAGTCCAAGAGACAAGGTGAATTTTAGTTCACTTTGGGCTGTGTCTACATACTAAGGGTCTGGTCTAAGAGGCCTAGGATAGAGGGTAGGAGAGGGCTTCTAGGTTTTAGCATTTTAAGACAGCAAGTAGTTGTGCGAATCTTACATTAGGGAGATCCTTCCAAATACTGGAAGCAGGTTATAGCCTCATGGAAAGGGTTTTCTATAAACCAAGTGTGGGGGGGTGGTCATAAGGAAATCAGCACCCCCAGATGACAAAGCTGGAATGCAGACAGCTTCAGTTCCTGTAAGGACATGGGGAATCTAAGGATTTGGGTAAAAGGTTTATCAGTTTCACCACATGGTAATGAACTCTTCTCAAAAGCACAGGCCAGATGTGACTAATTCCAGAGCTGTCCAACCCTCCAGAGCTGTCCTGGCTGCTACCCTATAATTGGCCATGGAAGAGGGGTGGAACAGCTTACAGGCACCAAAGTGTTTGTTCATCCAAAACTGCTGGCACAAAGCAAAAGAGAGTGCAAAGGTTGGCAGTGACTGACCTGAAACCACAGGTTAAAGCCCATCTCTCTCTCTCTCTCTCTCTCTCTCTCTCTCTCTCTCTCTCTCTCTCACACACACACACACACACACACACACACACACACACACAAATTAGGAAGTTCCATTCTTTTGGCTCAAAAAATATCACTTGCATAATTACAAAAGACCTGACTTGGCAGCCATTCATGAGAAAAAAGACCTGGGGATTTTGCTGGTCACAAGCTCAAAATGAGTGAGTTGTGATACAGTGTTGCAAAAAAAGCCAGTGAAATCTTACATTGCATTAGCAACATAAATATAGTGTCTAGCTAAAGGGAGTCAATGGTCCCACCAAACTCAGCAGTGGTCAGGCCTCATTTGGAGGCTTATGTTTAAGTAAATTTTAAAGAGATGCACGCAAACCAGGATGAATCCAGAGAAAGGCAACTAAGCTGTAGAAAAATCTGGAAACCATGTCACCTGATAAGTGGTCAAAAGAACTGTTTGTGCTTGGTTAAGAGAGAAAAGATTAGTAGAGAAACGAAGTGTCTTTCAACATTTTAAGGACTGTCTGATGAAAGAAGGAATAGCCTTATGGTTTGTTAATCCAGAGGGTAAACTGAGAACTAGATTTCAGTTCAATGAAAAGCAGACATTTTAAAGAATCAGCTCTGTATGACAGTAAAATTAAATACTTTCCAAAATCATGAACTATCCATTCCTGAATATGTTCAACTAGAATCTGAATGGTCCTGTAGGGGATCCTAATTTTTTTTTGAAGGGGAGATGCTCAAATAGGAGAGCGGGGTTGAGGACCTCCACAGTCATTCTTTGCTCTAAGAAACCATAATTATTCTCTACCACAACCATTTCCTTGTGAACACCACCCATTGCCATTTCTTCCAGAGTTTGCTCCCACAGTCTCCTCAGTCTTCTCTGGCATCTTAACTTTTTCTCCGTCCGTATGTTCTTTCCAATTTTTATTCTTAAAGAAGGAAACAATTGTCATTTTATCTTTTTGTTTTGGCCAATACTGGACTGTTATTACTGTTTTTATCTGTTCAGCATCTTTGTGTTTGGAAGCAACATCTTGACTTCTTTGGGGACCCATCCCTTCCTCAGTCTTGGTTCATAATATTAAAGTGATGACCTGGAAGGGTGATCACAGGACCCTTGCCAGGCCTACTAGGGCTTCACACAGTGATGACTTCAGGGATGAATATGTGACCCAAGTTGTTCAATATGAGTTAGTTCTAAGATTTTTACTGGAACTACTATATTAGGAATTTCTGGGGCCACTTATTTGTTCATTGCAAAGCTGGAGCTGCCAGAAGCCAGCATGTGGAAAAAGTCTGTAAAAGAATGAAGCTAACACAGAAAAATGGGTGTGGAGGGGTGTGGAGAAAGAGAAAGAATATCCTGATGATATTGTTGAGTCTCTGGACTTTCCAGTTACACAGGCCAATAAATTCCTTCTTTGATTTAGATCTCTGTCTCTTGAAGCCAAAGAAGTCTGAACAATATGTTTGTCCTTTCAGTTTCTAGCTTCTCTAATTCTTCTCTCTCCCTTCCATGGCTTCTAAGGCCCATCAAAACTTGGCCCCTTCCCACCTCTCCAGCTTCGTCTCTCTCCACAATCCTCTCAAGTCTTTTGCTGTGTGTACAGTGATAATGTGAAAAGGGCAGACTGGTTCCAAGGTTCTGCACTGGTCCTTCTGAAATCAGACTCCCTTGCAACATATTTGCAGGGAACCCTCTTTTCACTCCTAAATGTTCTTGTCTGAGTCCTCCTTTCAAGTTGATCTGTCTGTCTCTATCTGTGACCCTTCCTTTTTTCTGTTCTTTAGATTAGAATTCTAATGCAATGTTTAAGACATATTGAGTAAGCACCTCCCATATGGGCTAGATGCTGGTGCTTCAATGAGCAAGACAATAGTCATAGCCCCTACCATTAGGGGAGAACACTGACTGACATAGCTGTATCCGAATCACGATTTGGAGAGAATCCAAGTGGCTATCCTTTTGAACCTTGATTTCACATAACGTAGAAAAGCCATCATCATTCTCTTAACATTTTCTCATTATGATTTCTTTCAAGACATCTTATTTAGAATAGAAAAAAAGATATATGGTGCAAAATTTGAAAGAAACAAAAGGGTAGAATGGAAAGACTCTTTTTTACCCTAGTACTCAATTTCTACCCTTCAGCTCCCCTCCCCCAGACAACTATTATTATCAGTTTTATATACATCGATGGAAAGCAAGTCTGTACACATGCAATAAAATTTACATCTGTCTTCCCCAGCCCTACTTACCCCTCTTACACAGTGACAGCCTTTGCACCTTGGTTTTTCACTCAAGAATATGTCTTGGAGAAATACTTTATCAGTACCTACAAAGGCACCCTGTTCTTTTTGATGCCTGTGTAATACTCAACTGTACAGATACACCATATATATACCTAAATAATTTCCTATTAGTATGCCTCAGGTTCTTGCCAATATTATGTTCCTACAAACACATTTGCAAGGATTATCTGGGTTATATATTATTTCACACATACTGTGAATTATCTGTGGGATAAATTTCTAAAATTGGAATAGCTAGGTCAAAGGGTATGTCCATTTTCCATGTTGATATCTATTGTCCAGTTATCTTCCAAAGTGATAACATAAATCCCGTAGATAAGACAAACAGTCTTAACAACACAGTGTATGAGTTGGCCAGGCGTGGTGGCTCACACCTGAATTCCTAGCACTCTAGGAGGCTGAAGTGAGTGGATCACTTGAGTTCAGGAGTTTGAGACCAGCTTGAGCAAGAGCAAAACCCTGTCTCTACTAAAAATAGAAAAAATTAGCTGGGTGTGGTGGCTCACCTGTAGTACCCAGCTACTCAGAAGGCTGAGGCAGGAGGAGGACCACCTGAGCCCAGGAGTTTGAGGTTGCAGTGAGCTCTCATTGGAGTGATGGTGCAAGAATCTGTCTCAAAAAGAAAAAAAAAAGTATGAGCGCCTGTTTTCCAATATTTTATTTAACGAAGTGTATTATTAAACATTTTGTTCTTTGCAAATCTGTTAGGTGAAAATGTTATCTCATTTTCATTTGAATTTGCACATTTTATTGTGGGTGAAGTTGAGTATCTTTTGTTTTTAAAACTCACTTCTATTTCTTTTTCTAGAACTATTTGTTCATGTCCTTTGCCCATTTTTCTATTAAGTTGACCTTTATTGATTGGTACAAGCTGTTTATGTTTTATGGAAATTAGCCTCTTTTCTGCCATATGTGTTGCAGTTTTTTTCTCGATTGCTATTTAATCTTTCATTTTGCTTATGGGTTCTTTTTTTGCTTTTCCTTATTTATTTTTGCCAAGAACATGACAATTTCAATCTTCTCTCTTTTTCATCCTCAGTATATTACTAAGTCTTAAAATTTGCTCCTTCTTACTATGATTGGAAAAGAAAATGAACCATTCATAAATGAGGAAATAAAAGCAGCTAACAAACACATAAAAAGTTCAACCTCACAAATAACAAAAAAATACAAATTAAATTTCATTTTTTACTCCACGAAATTCACAAAGATAAGTAGAGTGAAACTAACATTGTTGTAGTCTGTTGGCAGGAGTGCAGATTGCTTCAATAGCAATTTAATTTATTTAAAAGTTTAATAAAGATTACATTAAAAAATCTTTATCCAGTAATGGCATGTCCAGGAATCTACCCTGTGAATATAACCATCAGGATGGACAAAGATTAATGCACAGAGATATTCTTCTACACAGTACTGTTTTTAGCAAGAGAAATATTGAAAGCTGTTGCTATGGTTTGAATGTGTCCCCCAAAGTTCATGTTTTGGAAATTTAATCACCAACCCAACAGTGTTGAGAAGTGGGACCTTTAAGAGGTGATTAGGGCATAAGGATTCTGCCCTCGTGAATGAATTAATATCATTATCTTGGGAGTGGGTTTGTTATAAAAATGAGTTCAGTCCTTTTTTGTACTCTCTCTCTCTCTCTGTCTCACCCATATGATGCCTTCCACCATTTAATGACATAGCAAGAAGGCCCTCATCAGATGTGACCCCTTCATCTTTGGACTTCCAGCCCCCAGAACCATGAGTCAAATCGACTTCTATTGTATGTAAACTACCCAGTTTGTGGTATTCTGTGATATCAGCTGAACACAGACAAAGAGAGCTGCTGTCCTATAGTAAATTACAGCATATCCATACCAAAGAAGGTCACACAGCTACAAAAACAAAGTTTAAAGCTATTAATGACATGGGAAAATGCTCACACCATTATATTAATGGCAGGATACAAAATTGCTTATACAGTGAGATCACAACTATATAAAATATATTAAAAACCATAAAGAAATATGCCAAAGCTGTAGTTATTTGTGTTTAGAGAGATTATGCATGATTTTTTTTACTTCCTTTTACTTTTCTGTGATTTTTCAAATTTTATAATGTGCATATATTGTATAGCCTGAAAAAAACTCAAAATCAAAATAACAACACACAAAAAGAATTTAAACATATTTCTAAAATTTACCCTTTTTCCTTATATATTTCTATATAGGCCTTCATTTGTTACTGACATTGGGATTATTCCAAGAATCTATTACCCAGTCTAGTTTCTTCCAATATTCTGTTAGATTACTCAAAGACATTGTCTGTCTCTACTTATGACCCCACAATGGCTTCCTATTCCATTAAACATGATGTTTAAATTACTCAGCCTATTACATACGCTTTCTATAATTCGCTCCCACTGTATTGAAATTACCCAAGTGTATTTCCTACTACTGCCCAACAAACATCACCCAACCTAGTTGGAGTGGTCTTGTCACTGCGTCCATACCATGCCTTTTCTTTGACTTTGCCCACTCTGTTCACTGTGCTTGTAATGCCCTGTCTCATGTTCCCTTTGTGTCCATATCCTTCTCATCTTCAGGAATTTCCACCTCTACATGTTGGCCTTCACCTTGCCCTTGGCTAAACTCTCAGAGCTTGTTCTTTTAATCATAGCCACAACATAATGCTTCATGATTCTGCCACCATTTCTTGTGTGCTAATTTTGACTCCTCAACTGTCTTGAAAGCTCTGTAAAGGCAAGCAATGTTAATCATAATTATGATCTTTTCATCTCCTGCTCGGTTTCTGCAGGGTGCTAAGCAGAGGGCAAGGCTTGGTAAACTCCTGATGAGGCTGCTATGATGAGCAGGTTCTCGGGTAATGTCTTTTCTCCTTTCCTCAGTTCTTGCCTGGTATCCTCTCTTTCGAGTAGTGCTCAGTAGCAGAAGCAAATTAGATAAAGCCCTAGAACACTGGGATTCTCAACCCTGGCTGCAAATTATGAGCATTTGGAGAGCTTTTAAAAATATGATAGCTTGCCTTCTCCCTTCCCATGCCCCACCCCTGTGCTTTAGAATTTAATTGGTCTAAGGTGGGACCAGGTCGGTATGTTTTCTAAAGCTCCTTAGTTGATTCTAATGGTTTCTCTGAGTCCTACTCTTTACAGGCCCCAGCCCTTTTGGCAAGCACTCATTCAGCAGTTTCCTGTCTTGTTTTCAGGCAGGAAGTCATCCTAGAACTGGCCAGAGACTCCAAAGAGACTGTCTTTAGATAAGTGCTTTGGCATTGGCTATAGCCTTTGTTGTTTTTCAAAGGTGTTTACCTTCAAGTTGACAACTGTCCACATTGGAGCCTGCTCTGAAGGTTGCCTTTCAGTCTAGGCACCAAGATAAGCCATTGGCTAGACAGACCAGCACTAGGGTTAAAATAAACTCAGATTCTCCCCAAGCAAAACACTGTTGTTATACAGTAAAACAATCCAATTGAGGCAGTTTGTTTTATTTGGAAATGCAACACACAAAAATTTGTATGACAGAGTTAGAACACAGTGTCAAAGAAAAGAGATTATATAAGTACAAATAGGAAAACCTCAATCATTATCAACCATTATAAAAATTCTACTCAAGTATTAGTGCATAGCTCCCCTATGTATATAATAATAATAAAACAGCAGCAGTAATATTAATACTAATAGTTAACAATTTTTAACATTTAATGTGAACCAAGTACCGATTCTAAATGTTTTATTTGGATTTCCTCATTTAACCTGACAACCCTGTGAGATAAGTACTGTTATTATCCTCATTTTATAAGATGAGGAAGTTGAGGCACTGTATTACTAAAGAATTCCCTGACTGATAAATGGCAGAGTCAAGAGTAGAATATGTTCAGGGCTTATGTTCTTAACTGTCTAGCGCTAATTCCTACTTTTTAAAAAAAAATCCAAGGCTTCCCAAATATCTGAATTCATACTGAATACTTTTGATTGTTTTTACTTCTACAATTTTCAGTGGAAATTATTCCAAAGTATACTATATACATCACTTCTTCCTTATACAGAGGAAGCTGAACCCAATTTAACCTTTCCTTAAAGACTCAAAGTTAGCATCATAGAGGTTAATTATTTGGGGAGCCTAGATGGAGTCTGATTCGCTAAGGCTTTTTAAGGTTTGTAGAGTTGGGTCATTCTAACCCACATCACTGGACAATGACACAGGCCACCGTCCCCCCAGCCCCTTCTTAAGGCGGGTGCTGCGGGCTCACACTCCCAGCTGCTGCGTCAGCCCTAGACGGCGCTCTGTCCTACGTAGGCCTTACAGATGCTCGGCCACAGCTGATTGGACAAAGCATGGACACATGACCTAAAGCAGCTATACTATAGGCTGGCAGCTTTCCACGGCATGAACAAGTGGGACTAGTTTTGCCAAGAGTGGGTGACATGAACCAGATTCTCCTTTTGGAGAATTTGTTTTGGGAATTACTGGTTAGCAGTGGGAGCTAAAAGGATATACAGTACAGAGAGAGCCAGTGGGGTAGAACAAGGAACTTACAAGAAACCAGATAGTATCATAAGCACAAGCTGTGTGGTAGAGAAAAGAGGCAGGGGTCACACTCAGATGCCTTCGGCAGTCAGGCAGGCAATGCAAATGCCAGAAGAAGGCGTGGCGAAAGTAACAGCGCCTGGTAACGATTCCCGGACTGCCAAGTTCATGCCACGCCCACAGACTGTGGAATTCTAAACAATGTGAGGGCGCCATGCTGGCCAAACAAAATGAGTCCGCAGGCTGAAATAGGTCATGAGCTGCCAGTTGGCAAATTCCAAAGAAAGGACCAGGAAGCCAGTTAGGGGCAGGCAGAAAAACCGAAAGACGTAGACAAGCACGGAGGGAGGGGAGGCTGAATCACAAAAATAACTCATCACTGAGGTGAACTCCTGACGCTGAAGTCCTGGGGTAACCTTGGATTCTTGATGACGTCCTGGTTCCAGTTTTCTTGAGGTTTGGCTCACGAAGCTCCTGTTCTGCCAGAGGCTTGGTGATTTGGCCTTTCCTGAGTTCCCACGAGGCCCTGTGGGGCTGAGATCCCTGTTTTCTTCATTCCTTATAACTCCTTACCCTAATATTAGATGTAACTTGAGCTGTTCCTCGGAACCAAAAGAGCCTAACGAAAACACTCTAAATGGCCCCAGATTGCTATTTTCCCCCCCTTTGGAATTATTGTGCTCCTATTTATAGTTTTTCTGTTTCCTCCTTTGCTGCTGGGCTGTGAACTGTCACTTTTTATTGCTGTGGTGTGCTTGCTTCTACTGGCCATTCTCTCTTTTTTAATAAAACTACTCATAGGCTTGGACACTAGATCTAGAAGCTTAATGGAATTAAAAAATTAAAAGTAATCAGGCACTGAAAGGAGTGAATTTTATAGTATGTAAATTGTATCTCAATACAGCTGTTATAAAAAGTAATGAAAGATTTTTAGTGTCACGTGAGCTTTATTTAGTGTATAGTATTTTGGAAATGCAATTAGACTGTTCAGATGCCTTTCTTGTTTCCTTTTTCACTTTTGGCTTTCGTCCAATCTATGAATGTCTTACTTAAGTATCCTTTGGTTCTGAGGAATAAAAACATACTGGAGCCAGCACAAGTAAAGGGGATTTAAGATATCTGCAGAACCCAAATGAAGAAACTAGGTATGATCAGGCAGCTTCTCTCTCTCTTTTTCTCCCTCTTTGCTTGGTTTCCTAATCTTTCTTTGTCCTTGTTTCACATCTGTTCCATTTTCCTTTCTGCAGACTAGCTATTCTGCATCTCTGCAAGTTTTTGGAGTTTCTTTTCCCTCATAACACTCACTTGCACATGGCTTTGGGCTGCCATAACGATGATTTTGGCGACAACTTCTCATGACCTTGCATCTTCAATGCCAACACCATCCACTTCAGCCTCTGTGTCTCTGATAATATGATTGACTCAGTTTGAGCCAAGTGTCTGCCCCTGGTCAAATTAGCTGGCCAGAGAGCAGGGCAGGGCCCTTACTATTTAAAGAATGCCCTTCCAGTCTGCAGGCAGGCAGGTTCTTTGAGGAGATTTGAAAGCAGGAATGAAGTCATTGGCATTTTGACCAAAATGAAATTTTTGAATTTCTGAGCGGGGATAGGTGATGTGTTATTACATATTTACTTTTCCTCTTCTTTGTCATTCTTCATTCAACACTTAAAGTCTTGCTAACAACAAGCAAATTGCTTGTTGATGATGTTACCTATCACCATCTGGAGTTAGATTGTCTATTAATAGTTTAGTTGATAGTCGCTATCTTCGTTTTCATTCATGTGAAAATGCAAAAAATATTAAAGGCAATTCTTCAATTCTTTCCTGTCATTTCTCAGGACTCTATTACTCAATTATCTTTGCAAAACTAGTTCTTGTTAAAACAAAACATAATGCAGATTTTATTTTTAACAATATAGCAAAGATTTGTTTTTGGTGTTTCAGTGAAAAATCACTCTAAACTTTACATTTCATCTGTGCAGGGATGCTTTCCTGACCAAAAAGTCTTCATGAATGTAGGGGTGATTTGAGAATTTGTCTAAAAGGATTTCATACTACAGAAGTATGAAAGAATTACAAGTCAACCACAGGTAGAAGAGGTCATTAGTTTTTCAAAAGATTCCAAGTGTTAGAGAAAATGTTTCTTCTAAGCCAAGACAAGAACAGCTCTATTTTTAAAATAATAAAAAGCAAATTAACTGTTTCTCTGGTTTTCATTCTAGCATCTGAGTGGTACTACACAGTTTATAAAACATTTTCTCGTGCATGATTGGACTTAATAATCAAAATAATGTTCTGAGGTTGGTAATATCATTTTGTAGCTAGAAAACAGGCTCCAAGAGGTTACCTGACTTGTCCAGGGTCACAGTGTTATGTGCACCAGGTAAAAAGTAAAGTCGTCTTACTCTAAATTTTGTGGAGTTTGTGTGCCACTTGCTCTCCCTTTATTTTATCCTTAACATTTGGGAGATGGATGTGGGGTATCAGTTAAGTGCTGTATTCTTAGTGTTTTGAAACCTACAAATTGTCACTATAAACTTTCAGTTTAATCCCAATTTGTTTTTCTAACCCCAAGGGCTGTACACATTATGATATAACAAAATGACTGCCTAATTATTTATGATAAATTAAGAGTGATAGATCGAGGGTTACCACAGCCTAAGACAACGTTTAACACTGTCCCTCACAGTTGAAATCACACACACTATTTTAATTCAGTGTATCCCTTTCTAACCCTTTCTAAATTTTTCAAGCATGTAACTCTAATTATCGAGCTTAAAATGATTTAAAATGTAAATCCCTAAGGAAACCATTCTTGGAAGGAATAACTTTCACTGCTCTCCAAAGAGAGCAAATTAGTCCCCTAAGTGAGACTGTGATTGTGTGGTTGTAGTGGTTAGGATGTTAGCCTACTTAAAAGAAGAAATGGTTTTTTAAGGAGATAAGTACATTTGCTTTTATATGTAAATAGATCCTACTGACTACCCAAGGTGTTAGTCAATTATTAAAGTAGGCAACTAGGGCTTCTACTTAGAAACCTCTCCTTAGCAGTTCAAGTTACTACATGTATGCAAAAGTAGTACAACGATACAGCTTTTAAAAGTCTCTAATTCAGACTTTTCACAAATTTAAATTTTTTTCCTCTCTACTATGTCTAAAATGAGCAAGATTTCACTATGTTTATTATTAGACAAAGGGCAGACATTAGATTGGAATTTAGGTCTTCTATGTGCACTATTCACTACATTTTGTTTGTTAAAGTTACATTTGGTGCTTATAACAGGATACTCGTGGCTGTGCCAAGCAGAGGAATGGTTCTTATGGTCTAAAGAATATGAATAAGAAATAACCCATATGTAATAAAATACTAAGGAACAGAGGGCACTTGCCAACAAATGAGGTACTTTTATGTCTAATTCTCACTTCCTTGTGTTGATTATATTCCTGATCCCTTTGCTTAAAGGCAATTAGGATCACTTTAGGAAGAAAAATAATCCAGATGTTTGGCCAACATTTTAGGGGAAAGGAAAGAGAGTACAACTACAATGAAAAGGGTTGAAGGGGAGAGCTGCCGTTCAGCCAGAGAGGAAAAGTCAGAGGGAAACATAAGAGGAAAGGCAGCATTAGATCACTGCTAACAGCACAATGTTCAAGGAGGGTGGTAGGAGGGAACGACAGAAATTGTTTCAGTAAGATCCCAGGATTGGAGAACTTCGAATATAAAGAGAGATGAACAGTCCCCTTTTCCTATACAAGTTTGTGAAAATGTGAATTTAAATCAAATGTGTGAAAGTTGAACAATAGAATTATATGTTATAAGGGAGTATTTTATTCCAGAATATAAATATTAATAATCATACATACATACGAAAATTCTCAGGTATAATCTTTGACAATATGGTTCTAGCATTTTACTCATATTCTCAATTTTATGTGTTCCATCACAACTGAACAAAAATTAACCAGTTTTATATCTAAAAAGCATCTAAGGAGGCTGAAGATTCCCTCCTTTCTGACTATCACAGCTGTATTAAGTTTATAACCAGGCTTCTAATTCCCATTATAACACCTATTTTATGTTTTATTCTTTTAATTAAATAAGGGAAAAATGCAATAAACTATTGAAATAATTGTCTAAACACTACGAGGCAGAGAAAGATGGCAATATATTTGAAATCAGTGTGTTGCCTACCAGGTAGCTCTCCCGACTGACCTCAAATATCCATTTGTTAGCTAAAACACAGAGGATCCAAGTTCAGCACATGAAGACCATTCAGGGGCATCGTTTAATATGTGACTGTGAACTACCATAAAGGAGGTCAAGTACATGGAAGGTCTAGTGCTGAAATTATTTTTGTTAAGGAATATTCACAATGTATTTGAATCTAGTAAGAAAAACATGAGATTAGATGGAAGGAAGATACTTTTAAAATCAAGGGAAAAGTTAGTAAAAATGTAGTTATCCTGAAGAGGCAAATATTGTAGTAAGGGTCCAAAGGAGGGTTTTGTGCATTTTCATTACACTTTCCATCAGCCTGAGGGCCATGCACTCAGGAAGGCCTGAGTGACCCTGGGCAAGTTACTTCACATCAACGGGCTTTGTTTTCCACACCTGACATGACGAATGGGAAAATTATTCCTAACTAGGAAACAAACATAGTAGATATTTTTAAATGGTAGCAATTTTTTATTACATGGATATTCTAAAGAATAATGCTTCCTGATTTTCATGGATTGCTCTCACTGCTACCATGGTTGGCAGAAGTCTGCTCTGATTGACATTAGGGGAAAAAATTCACACCACCAGCAGCAGTGATCATTCCATGACTTAGGCCTCCAACAGCTAGCGTAGGGGTAGCATTTTGCAAAAGCAGGAATCCTTTGATAATATTTGCAGGACATTTTTCCTTCATCACCTTCTGAAATAGTTCCTGAGTAGTTTCTACTGTCATTGACCATAATTACACTCATCCTCTTTAGCCATGACCATGGCAAAATCTTCTAACTAATCTTTATCTCTAATCTCTTCGCTCTACATATTACTCTAATCAGATCCTTTTAAAATTGATTTATATTAGTCACTTGACTCTTAAGAGCCTGCAAGAACTCCCCATTGCCTACAGAATGGCATATGTCCTCCTACCATTTTATTTGGCCCTCTGCAATGAGGTTCCAGCCCACCTCTGCAGCCCTATTGCCTCACACTCTTGCCTCTGCAACCCTATCCTTCCACCACATTGAAAATGAGATGTTTTGAGACTCAATTTGTACTTTATAACCTCTGAGTCTAAGCTTGTCCTGGTTTTTTGTTTTCTTAATCTAGAATGTCCTTTACCTGGGTGAAATTCCAATTGTCTTTGAAGATTCAACTCAAACCCTATATTCTCCGATTACTGTGTCCTGCTGAAATTGTTGCTTTCTTCACTTCTTTAAGTCCTATAATACGCTGTATATTATAATTATGAATTTCTGTTTCTTTTCTAGACTGTAAGCTCCTTAAGAGCAGGGAATTTTCTCATTTATCTTTATGAAATTTTTCACCTGGAAACCATTGAAAGATGATTAAAGTCATACCCATGTGAGGTGACTAAGATGTAGCCCTTCCTGAAGGCTAGGAACTGTATCTGGGATTCCTTTTGTGGCTGTGGGGTTTTTGACATACTAAGGTACTTTTTCTGGGGCATAATATGACAGACCGCTAGTTGCCTACTTAACAGCTCTTTGTTCTTACTGGGAAAGCCATCACCTGTTATAGAAATGGTAAACCCAATCCTTACTTTTTTAGCATTCCATGCAGTGTGGTCTGGACATATGACTTAGTCCCGGCCAATGGAAACTGAGGGAAATCTAGTAGGGAAAGGACTTTTGGGAAGATTTTCCTCCATGTTCAGAGAGAGACGCATGACAATAAACCTGTTGTTC
This sequence comes from Indri indri, assembly GCA_004363605.1. Taxonomy (NCBI): domain Eukaryota; kingdom Metazoa; phylum Chordata; class Mammalia; order Primates; family Indriidae; genus Indri; species Indri indri. The sequence goes on along the minus strand of RJWJ010014262.1, from coordinate 11,700 downwards.
CTTCTTACCTTTGAATATGGCCATGAAAAGATGTGATGCTTGCAGTTCGAGTGGCCATTTTGTAATTTTGAAGGCAAACAAGGACAATAGCAGACACATTGCCCCAGAATCCTGATACTGTTGTGCCACTTATTTAACCATTCCCAGAGCTTCCTAGTTCTAGGCTTCTTGTTTTGGAAAAAAAACAAAATGGAGAAAAAGCAAAACCAAAACAAACCTCTATTTGCGTAGACCAAATTTTTAAACTTGTAAACCAAATGCATCCTAACTGATATACAGAATATGTAATTTGATCCCATGAGTAAAAAGCATAGAATAATCACTGAATTTGGAGTTTGCTCTTCAACCTCACCCAGACATCCAGTTCCCACCACTTTTTCTTGTCTCATCCTATCAGTCCCTCTTGGACTCATTTCCTTTTCTGTCTAGCCAGAACTGTAACTTCTCATCAATCTCTCAGTGAATTCACTCCCTTGTACCCTGCCAAGTCCTTTGTGTTGGCCTTCATCACTCCTACACTGTTGATGCTCAGCAATACAACTAAGGGAAATTGTCTAACTATGCAACTAGAGCAATTGCAATTTCAAGGGTTCCAGACTCATCTGGGCCCTTAACATCATTTATCTCTCCTTTTATTTGTTACTGGTTACCTCTCCTCCCCATTCTCCATAGTATCTATCAGATCTTAGTTACTTCTCCAGCCTGTTTCCCAGCCTTGTCTCCCTTCTTTTATCAGATGATCTCATCTCCCTCTTCCAGAGAATGTGGAGGCCAAGAGGTGTGTCACCATTTAGCTTCCCACCTCTCTACTTACACATTTTGCTTTAATTTCTTTCCTTTTTGTTTTAGTGGGGAAGGAATTCATTTGTATCATTGTGAACTCCTGTTCCAATCTCCTTTTGACTCTTTTGCGATCTTGTTATATTACATATCTTTAATCACTCTTTCTCTCTAATGATAAATATGTTCAAATTTCCTGTCCTCTCCATATACAAAACCTAACTCAAACTGGATCATAGACCAAAATGTAAAATCTAAAACTATCATAAACCTTTTAGAAGAAAACATAGGACCTTGAATTAGACAAAGATTTCTGAGATAGGACACAAAAGTATGAACCATAAAAGAAAAAATTGACAAATTTGACTTTATCAAAATTTTAAGCTTCTGCTCTTCAAAAGACATTGTTAAGAAAATGGAAAGACAAGCCAAAGACTTGGAGAAAATGTTTGAAAGACACATATCTGATAAAGGATTTGAACCCAGCATATGTAAAGACTTTCACAACTCAATAATAAGAAAATAAGCAACACAATATTTAAAATGAGCAAGAGATTTGAACATACACTTCACCGATAAAGTGGTACAAATGATAAGTAAACCCATGAAGAGATGCTCAACACAATTAGCAGAATGCAAATGCAGTGGGAAATGGAAATGAAAACTACAGTGAGATATCACTGTGCACATATTAGAATAGCTAAACTTTAAAAACTGGTAATATCAAGCTCTGTGGAAGATGCAAAGCAACAGGAACTCTGATACGTTTTTGGTATGCAAAATGGTATAACCACTTGGGAAAAGTTTGGCAGTTTTCTTATGAAGTTAAACGTATACCCAGTAATCCCTCTCCCAAGGACTTACCAAAAGAGATGAAGATACATGCCCACACCAAGACCTGTGCACAAATGTTCACAGCATTTCATTTATCATTGCCCGAAACTGGAAGCAACCCAAATGTTCATCAACTGAGAAATAGATAAATAAATTGTGCTAGAGTCATACAATGGAATATCATTCACCAATCAAAAGGAATAAGCTACTGCATGCAACAACATGGATGAATCTCAGAAGGATTATGCTAAATGAAATTAACTAGACACAAAAGGCCCTGGTCTGACTGTCAAACAAATAGCCTCCTGTCTGAATGTCATTCACATGACATTCTGAAAAAGTCAAAGCTATGGGGACAGAAATCAGATCAGTGACTGCCAGGGACTAGGGGTAGAAGAAGGGGACATGGGGGTATTTGGGGGATGATGGAAATACTCATAATTTGTTGTGGTTGCTACATGACTGTATTTGTTTGTCAAAACTCATAGAGCTGTATGCCTAATATATTAATGATAAACTTGAAAAACTATGTCTTATCTTAAAAAAAAATAGCCCTCAACCATGTATCCTACTCTATTTACTTACTTGACTGTGAGGTCTCTGAGGGAGGAGGTAGAGACAGGGTCTCACTATGTTGCTCAGGCTGATCTTGAACTCCTGACCTAAAACAATCCTCCAGCCTCATCTTCCCAAAGTGCTAGGATTACAGGTGTGAGCCACCACACCCGACCTATTCATTGCTTACTATATGTCAAACATGCATTAATTGTTGGACATTTAAGATGGGACAAGACAGTTTGTCTCTGTTTTCAATATATAGTCTGAGGGTTAGTTATAACCTGATCCTATTCCTTTTCTTTTCTAGCAAACTTTGTGGAAGAATCATCTAAGCTTAATGCTTATATTTTATCTTCTGTTTGGTCCTTAACTTGCTGCAGTCCAGCTTTCCCCTCCATTTTAATAAAACTGCTCTTGGTAGGCTACCAAAGACCTCCTATGGCCGAATTGAATGGAGGCTTTTCAGTCCTTATTTAATTTGACACCCTTATGATATTTGGACTGTTCATTCCATTCCCCTTAATCTTCTTCCTTTCCTTGATTCTGGAGGCACCAGTCGGTTCCGATGTTTGCTTTTTCACAGACTTCTATACAGGCTACTCTTTTTTTGGTTAGCTGGCAACTTCCAGCATCCCTCAAGGCCCTAATCCTTAGCTCTTTTCTCCCCTTATGCTACTTTCTTCCCAGGAGGGAGAGAGACAAGCACCTGCCCTTCACCCTGAACCCACCCCTGCACTTTTAAGGAGACTTCTTTCAAATCCCACAGAACACTTTCGTTAGAATTTAGTCACAAAACCACAATTCCACTGGGAGTTATTCTCTCTTATTTCAGGTAGTAAAGTGTCTAGTTAAAAATAGAGTTTCTGGTGGGTGTTATGGTAGATTTGGAAAATTGCAGTTTTCCAACCATCATGGTAAGATTGATGTGGACAAGAGTCATCACAGAATGCCAAATCTAGGGAGGAAAGTGTTGAAGAGTAGAATATTTATGTGGTCTTAAAGTATTTCCCCACAGATTGCTTATCGGTAACAAAGGAGAAAATAGTTGCTATACAGTGGAGAAACCAGACAACATTCTGACTGGATAATCAGAATTAATGGAACCAATGAGGAGCAGGCAGACATCATGTGGCCTCCAGATGTGACCCTAATAAGGACATAACAGTGCTTGTGTGGTATTCCCACTGGAAATGCCTGAATCTAATCATGAGAAAACATCAAATAAACCAAAATGAAGGAACAGTCTATAAAATAACTGACCTGTACTTTTCAAAAATGTCGGTGTCATGAAAGATAGTGAAAAAGCTGATGAACTGTTCCAGATTAAAGGAGACTAAAGAGACACAACAAACAAATGCAATATGTGACCCTGGACTGGAGGAAAATGAAATGCCATGAAGGACACTATTGAGACATTTCACTAAATTGATAAAGAAACTCCAGAGGGAGAATGAACAGGACCTGAGGACTAAGTGTTGAATCTGTTTTCTTCTCTCTATTCCCAGAGCTTCTGTCTTAGTTTAGGCTCACAGCATTTCTCTCTTCAGCCTATTTCTAGAACCTTCCAAGTGATAGGGCAAAGTCCATTGTCTTTCTCTTCTGATCTATCCTCCTTATTGTCACCAGCGATGTTTTGAAGCACAGGTGTGACCATGCTCTACTCCTAATTATTAATAGAAAACATCGATGGCTTACTATTGCCTGTGCCCGGTCTGGCAAACCAAACCCTCTCCACGTGGATCTAGAGCTCCTTTTGGCCATTTCCCTCCTGCATTCACCTTCCAAACTGCTCAGTTATCGACTGTTCCCTCCACCCTCAATGGTCATGACGTAATGCCCAGTGTGACAGAACATGGACAAGGATGGAATGGAATAAGCCAGTGAGACAGGTAGTTATTTTAAAGCCTTATACCTAGTTTGACATACAGGCTGGACTATCAAGAGAAATGACCACATTAAATTTTTTAAAATAACTTACTTTTTAGAGAAATAAATATCTACTGTTTGTTGCAACTTAAAGGAAAGGGCAAATGAAGATGTGTTTGTTGGCTGACTTCCATCCTAAAATGTCCTGTGAAGCTATTAGATGCAGCCAGCTAAGGATCTCATTATCTGAGTCAGGATTATTCTATCAACAGCCCTTTTCCCCTGTCACAGCTGGTGCTGAGAGCCATATGTCATAAGACTCCCTCTACCCTCAAAGTTTAGAACCCTTGCTGAATGGAAAATAAATCACTGTTGTTGAATCAAGTGACCCATGGGGTTCCCAGGAGAATTTGCCTTTATATTTTAGTTAATGTGGTGAAAACTCATGATTTTTCTTACCCATGTGGCTTTTCTCCCATTTCCCATCTGTTTACTCCCCATAGTTTTGCCAAAATGTGATTCCATCATTCTGTTCAATAAACAAAAAGTGCTTCCTCACTTGTTCTCAGGAATAAGAAAGCCTCACAGGAATTGCATTTAATGATGAATTGATATAATTCACTTACTCTAGACTTATCAAGTAAAATTACCAGAAAACAAACACTAGTGTAGAATTCAAGATAGATCCAGCTATTATATATTAGTATCTATTCCATGGACTAGATTGTAAAGTAGACGGCTGAACTCTAGACTTTTCCATGATCTTTATATCCTCCTCGTCTATGACCCATTTCTCTCCTTTCTCAAAACTTGCTTTGTGGAAAGTGGAGAAGAGATAAAATCACTTAACTTTTATCAACATGCAAATGACTGATAAGACGTCATGTGTCTCTCTTTCCATGATATTTCAGTTTTAACTTAGTGCAAAACCCCTTTGCATATGTGTGAGGATGAAGAGCTGGTAGGAGGATTCCAGCCAGTGAGCAGGGGCTAGGAGGCTGTGTTGGGAGTGGCCCTGAAAGACCACTTCTGTCTGGGATAAAATACAATTGCTTTGCCTTTTTAAATGTGGAGGCTACAGGTCAGGTAGAAAATGTAAACTAAAAACTAGGCCATAGGTCCCAAAGCCCCCCAAAATAAGAAAATGTTTCAAATGGCAACTGGGAATAAACATCTTTGTAATTTATTATAGTACAGAAGGAGACTCGTCCTGTTGGTGCTCTGGTTTGCAGAGTCTTATGATTGCTCTGATTTAGTCGGTTCTTGAAGTGGGGGCAAGTCTATCCACAGGCTTTTCTTCTTCCTGATTGTTCATATTCTCTTCCTATGAGTCCCCTTTTTTGCTGGGTGATCAATTATGTCTCGATGCTGTTGTTGGTCTTTAGCAGTTGCGCCTGCAATTTTAAATAAAAAGCTAGCACAGGGGTGTTGACTGTGATGGACCAATAATCTAAGATTACACATTAGAGAAAGAGAGTCATCTTCAGTTAATTCAACAGAGTAAGTCTGCTGGAGAGTACTCCTGGGAACAGATGAATCTGAGCGTGATGACATTTTTTGGCCAAGATTTTGTTATGTGAGTTTAGGCAAAGTACAACTGCAATGAGAGATTCTAAAAAGGGAGAGGGTAAATGTAGTAGGGCTGAATTTGTTCCTTGAGCTTGGGAAGATCCTCTAGGGGAAGACAGGAAGCAGCTGGAAGGAGACAAGGGAGCAGTCTTGGAGTTGGTTTGGGGGGCCAAGCTTCTCCCTTTAAGGGGAGTCAGGACCAAATAACATGGCTGTGACAAGCCTCACCCCACTTCAGGGAAGGTTGTAAGATTTGGCTTGGACTTCCCATGAAGAATGGTGTGGCATTCTGAGGTCAGTGAGGGTTGTCAGGGGTGAGAGAGGCACAGTGGTAAGATTATATCATCTGTTGGACATTACATTATTTAGTAATAAAAAGAGGCTGAAAGTCATATTATTTATGTTTTAAGGTTATAAAAGAGAGGTAAATGTTAAAATATGAATAGAATCAAAAGACAGATTCAAAATGGCCATATCAAAACATCAGGTACTTTTGGGGGGCACCCTAGGTTCTAGCCCCTGACTGGAATGACAGGCATATAACTTCTCACTAGGGCAGAAGGCAGGAGATTGATGGCAATGGCGACAACTGAAAGGTGTTCCAGCAGTGCAGCAGAGAAAATGAGCAGCTTGTGCATGGCAAAAAAGGAGGAAAGGCTTCACTGGGGTTGGTGTGTTCACTAGGAAGGGGTATTGGGGTAGGCAGTAGGCATCAATTGTCAACGAAGGTACCAGATCTCTAGACACTTAGATGAAAAGTCGACTCCATCTTCAAGACCTGGCCATCTGGAGCCTCATTTTGAGGAGGGGCCAATTTGTACTGGGCAGAAGTTTGCAAAGTTGGAAAAACCATGCCATTAATATTTTTTGTAGGAAACCGTATCATCCCCAGTGAGTTGATCTGAGAAACACCTATATATATGTATGCATAATCTTCTACTATATCTTTTTACTAACAAATGAGAATAATAAACTCAAACATTCCTCTTAAGACAATGTATAAAACATGCTTAGCAGAAATTTGTTGCTTAGAAAAATTTTCCATAAAGTTAAACTCTATTGTGTAATTAAACAACATATGAAAACTTGCACTCTCCTCTTTGTCAATAAGGAAAGCCCATGAGGGATGCAAGATGGGTGCACAACTATTATCATTGTTCTCCGTGAAGTAACTAGGACTTGCACAAGGTATTGCAAAAGAGAACTGCCGGAATTGGGTAACTGTTATACATATGGGAGACAAGGGAGAGAGGAAGGAGAAAGAAGAGCCAGTTAAGGGGAGAAATAAGTTTCATGCTAGACATGACATGGTCAAGTTGACGGTAGGCCATGTGTGTGGCAGTATCCAGCAGGCCTGGGGACAGATTGGGACTGAAGCTACAAACAAGTATCATAGTATCATCTGCTTAGAAATTGGTCCCTGAAGTCAGGAGGCTTGGTGAGACCATGGTAGTGGGGAGTGAGAAGTGAAAGAGGAAAATGGAGGTCAGAATAGCACAGTTAGGGAGAGAACACCACAATTAGGAAGTAGAAGGAGGAAAAGTGTATAGGTAAAGAGTATTAGGAGGTTGGTCTGGGGTGGGAGAAAAAGGACACTATTGTTATACCATGGAAATGGAGAAAGAAAAATGATCGATAGCATCACGTGACCAATAGATTGGCAAGGAAAAAAAGTCCTTGGACTTGGCAAATTGAGTTTGTAGATGACCTTTCAGGATACAGCTTCATTAGATTTCTGAGAACAGAAGCCAGATTGCAGGGGGTTGAGGTATGACTGATTGCAGAGAACATCAGTGATGATTTTCTTTTGTGAAGTTTGATCTAAAATTCTAATGCCAAAAGGCAAAGATTAAAGGTCTGAGTCATCAGCGTGGAATTAGGTTTAGGAAGGCTCTGTTGGGCTTTTTGAAAGGCAATAAGTGAACCAGAGAAGGGGAGGAAAGTCTCCTCAATATTTTTGCAAGGCTTTGTAGCTTTCAAACCACTTTCTTATACTGTCTTTTTTCATCCTCACAAGAAACTTCCAAAGGCAGGTCCCAGCATTTCCATCTTATAAAAGAGGACATTAAACCTCCAAGAAATTGTGGCTTGTCACAGCTGATTTGTAGCAGCACTGGAACTCAAATCCTGTCTCCTTGTCTGCTGTATTGAGATTTCATTTCAACTTAGTTAATGAACAGTCTCTTAGGCAATGTCTTAGTATTTGGGGCCTGAGGGTTTTTGCTTTTGAGTTAAATGAGATATATGGTTACTTCTTAGAGATAAATATTCCATGTCTGTTTTGGTGAGGAGGATGGGGGAGGAGAAGGATGGGTCAAAAGTCAACTGTATTCATGTGTCTCAGAAATGTGAGACAAAGTACATTCACTTTCTCTTACCGTGGATGGCAGCTAGAATAGTTGTTCTTGGCAGCTTCAGTCTCTCAGTAGATTGATAGGAATTTACTAAGTACTAATCGTGTGCCTGAGTTCTGAGTGCCTAAGGGCACAAAGATCAGGCAAGTCTCCATCTAGTTAATAGGACAGAGAATGAAGCAGAGTTACCACATATATAATAAATATACACAATCACTATTGTAATTGCAAAATTGCTTGGAGGAAATAAATAGTCATTTGAAGATTGTTTTGGCAGTGTTTGGCACATATTTTTGTTGGAATGAGTGGATGTTAGTTGAATAAAATGATCAAATGAATGAATGGAAGACAGTTAATAGGAATATCTTAGAATTGAGTGGATCCACTGGAGAATTAAAGAGGAAAAAGTCTACAATGTGTATGTTGGGGGTGGTGATGGGGAGGGAGGTGGGTTCAGTAGAAAGAGGAAGGTGTCTCCAGGAAAATGGGCAGTGTCTCTGAGACTCAGAGGTGGTAGAGTGTAGAATAGACATAGGAAGGCATCAGAAAGGCAACGTGGTAGAAATGAGGCCTATGGCTGGGACAAAGGAGACTTGGAAGACAGATGAAAGGAGATCAATGACTAGTTAGTTACCACCTTTTCTTGTTTTCTGCATTTTTGAAAGAAGCTCACAGACACACCCCTCATTCAGACTAAGATTGTGATGACTGTTGTTTGCAATTGGAGTTTTAATTCAGATACCTCCAAGCCAATTAGCCTACCTCCCCTGGTGCAGTTTTTACCTATTTCTCTGCCTTATTATCTTTGCCACAGGGAGAGAGAGAGATGTTAATATGTCCTTGTGTATAGGAAAATTTTAGAGTGAACATCACCATCATTTTCTGAAAAGACGGTACTTTGTGCAGCCAATAAGGCACAAAACATTGGGTTTTTGAATATCAGTCAAGCAGGACCCTATAATTTAATTTTAAAAGAAAAGAGCAAAGAAATGTCATGTTTATTATAAAGAGTAAATTGTTACCACCTTGTCCTTTTGCATCCCGTTTTACAGATATTTGTTGCCTTTTATTTTGTGAAGACAAAAAAATGCTTTTGAAATCCTCCTCAACCTCTCATACATACTTCAATTTTCCCCACCAGATTAGCTTAATGGAATTATTAACAAAAGAAAAAGGTAACTTTTTAATGACATAGGAATTTTAATGGTAATTACAAATAAAGTGGATATTGAAGATATTTATATTTCATCTTGATGTCAAATCACTTTTTTTATCCTGCACAAGGAAATGTTTATGGGATGTATAGTATCTGGTCTTTTCTGATTGCATTGTTTTTCTTATTGATAAAATTTTTAAAGGTCATACAACAGACTAACAAATATCTGTTGGACTTGGGTAGGAAAAGTTTTTCATTTATGATGACTTGCTCTGTTTTATAATCTTTCGTATTTTGACAGGCTTTAACTGTAAGCTGACTCTTCTTGGTCATATTGTTTAGTTCTGCCAAAATAAACAACTATTTAGAGTGAAATGTCAAGTTCCTTTTGCACCATAGTTCTTTGCTTAAAATACCTAGTAGTATTTTAATAGGACTTCCAGATAGTTATGTTTTAGTAATGGACTCCATATATTCAAAGAAACCGTATGGTATAGTGCAGTGTTTAAGGGAATGAATAGCAAGTAGTTCAGAGATAGGATCTCTGGAGTTAGATGGCCTGAGTATAGATCCCAGTTCTGCCATTTACTATTATATGCTCATGGGAAAGTCACAGTTTCTTTATATATGGGCATAAGAGTATTTACTTTATAGAGTTATCATAAGGATCAAATAAGTTAATACATATAAAATACTTAGGAAAAGCGTGGTCCTTAATAAGCACTCAGTATATGTAGGGTCTACATTGTGGACTATTACTGAAGGGCTTGGTTTCACTTAATGACCTTTTAGTAAATCCATAATATGTGATTCTCTGAACTCTTTTTGTATCTTTATTGAGATATAATTCATAAACCATAAAATTCACCACTTTAAAGTGTACAATTCAGTGGGTTTTAGTGTATTCAGAGTTCTGCAACCATCATTACTATCTAATTTTAAAACATTTTCATTGCCCACAAAAAGAAATTTGAAATCCTGGACCCATTAGGAATGGCTGCACAATTTTATATTCCCACCAGCAATGAATGAGGGTTCCAATTTCTCCACATGCTGATGAACACTTGTTATTATCAGTCTTTCTTATTTTAGCCATCCTAGAAGCTGTGAAATGATATCTTGTTGGGCTTTTGACAAGAATTTCTCTAATGACTAATGATTTTGAGTATTTTTTCGTGCGTTTATTGGCTGTTTGTATATCTTCTTTGGAGAAAGTTCTATTAAATCCTTTGCACATTTTAACATTGGGTCTAGGGAGGGGCAAAGACTTACGTAACAGGTGCAATGAACACTATTTGGGTCATGGGCACACTTATAGCTATGACTCAAGCATTACCAAAGTGATGCATGTAACCAAAAACATTTGTACCCCCTTAATATTTTGAAATAAAAATAAATAAATAATGAAATTGGGTCTACACTCTTCTAATCTACTGAATTTCCACTATAATTTTTTATACATTCCATTATACTTTGTCTATCATAACTCTACCTAATTAAAAATTTAATATTCCAAGAAATTCGTGCACACAATTAACCATTTATTTATGGATGATTCTCTTTTTTCTTACTATGTTATTATAAATAATGCTGCAATAAATATTATAGTACATATATTCTCATGTGTTTATATAAAATATATTTCCAGCAGTGTAATTGTACAGTTGCAAGATGTGTACCTAAAATATTTTTATAGATGTGCCAAGTTGCTTTCCAAAAAGATTGTACAAATTTATACTCCCACTAACAGTGCGTGAAGGTACACCTTTCCCCATAACAGTCTAGGTTTTCAATGGGGTCATGGATGGACTAATTTATTTTTCTCATTTCATGATGTCTCTGCAGGAAACTCTATCCACATTATCTTTACAAATTTGGACAGCTTTAAGCATGAGCTTTGCATTCAGGGAAGGATGGAATAATCTCAGCAGTATTGTGAAGAAGCTTCCCATGTCAGCTAAGAAAATGACAACGCTTTGCTAATTTTAATATGATTTATAAAAATTTCTGCCCTCTGGTTTTTTGAGTATTTTATATTTCAAAATGTAATGTCTGGTCCCTATGGGATGCTATGGTTAGGCTGTACATGATTGGTGAGGTTGATGGAAGGATAGAATAGAAATTAAGCAGTGTGAACATTTTCCTGAGTTATTAAAAAATAAATAACTAGTTTGAAAAATGTTAAGCTGCTTTTTTTTTTTTTTAAAAAAAATTAAACTTCTTGTCTCTTAAGAGTTAGTTTACAGAGAGACTTACTTTTCTGTGTTCATGTAAACTGTGTCCCCTGAACATTTTGAATATTTAAATTATAGCCATTTACCTGATACATTTGGAGTATTTAATAGCATTAATAATCAGTGTTTCAAATGCCAATTGTACTTTTTATGGTTCAGGAGAAAATAGTGATGCTGGCTTTATTTTTATTTTTATTTTTTTAATTTTTTTAGTGATGGGTTCTTGCTATGTTGCCCAGCCTGGACTCCAACCTCTGGGCTCAAGTGATCCTCCCACCTCAGCCTCCTGAATAGCTGGGATTATAGGTACATGATACTGTGCCTGGATTCTTTTTTTTTTTTTTTTTTT
>RJWJ010014261.1:0-38247 GCA_004363605.1 Indri indri | reverse complement strand
GGGAGGATCAATGTCATTACGAGACCCCACAAGACCTGTTTGAGATCACCCTCTAGGCTGGTCCAGCAGTCAAACACGTCATCAGGCCCTGCTTTGTGTATTTGTGGGGAGCCGAGGGGGGTGTATCTAATAGTTGCATACCAGAGACATGAAGGATATTATTGCCTGGTTGAAGCTAAGTTCAAAATTTTGAGTATTTAAATACAATATTAAGTAAATAATGTCAGTGGGAAGCAGGTACACCAAGTGTCATGAAGGTGGTGATGTCAGGGGCTAAAGTTTGAGAAACACCAGTGAGTGATAGTTTTGCTTGCGGTCTCAGCCTTTCTCCTGTCCCTTTTTTTTTTTTTTTTTTTTGGAGACAGGTTCTCGCTCTGTCAGCCAGGCTGGAATGCAGTAGCCTCATCACAGCTCACTGCAGCCTCAAAGTCTTGGGCTCAAGCCATCCTCCTGCCTCAGCCTCCCAAGCAGCTGGGACTACACGTGTGTGCCACCAGGCCCAGCCTCTCCTGTCTGTCTTTAACTGAAGGCAGGAAGACGTGTCACTGATGAAACCTGGGTTCCTTTTCCTCTACTATTTGGAGCTCAAAACAATTTCAGACATTTCCTGAGAAACAGAAGACAAATGGTGTTTTTCACCTTTTTGAAACTGTAGTGGGTGGAATAGTGGCTCCCAAAAAGATAACGTCCACATCCTAACCCCAGAACCTGTGAATGTGACCTTATTGGGAAAAGGTTTTGTGCAGATGTCATTAAGGATCTTGATATAAAGTCATCCTGGATTTAGGGCGGGTCCTAAATCCAGTGACTGATGTCCTTGCATTAAGCCAAGATCATGCCACTGTACTTAAGGCTGGATAACAAAGTAAGACCCTGTCTCAAAAAAAAGAGAGGGAACTTTGAGACCCCCAGGGTAGGCAGCTGGGCCTCCCTTCCCAGCCCCACCTCACCCACCATATTGAACTCCCCCACTCCCAGAATGCACTGCCGTTAGCTGTGTGCCTTGCTGCACCACCCTCAAAACCACCCCCCAGCCCCCTCTCCTCTGCCTCTTCCTCCATGAAGCCTTCCCCAGTGTCCACAGTCCCTGAGCTCTATGTGATACAGCCCATTCATAACTTGGTATGATAATTGTCCCTGTCACCAGACAGTGAGTTCCGTGATGACAGACTAGCATCGTATTCATTGCCCAGCCTGACACTCCCAGTCTCTCTGCAAATATTTATGGAGCACTTTCCATGTGCTGAATATTTATGAGGTGCTGGGGAGGCAGGAGGGGGCAGGCATCCCGCAGCTCTGCCCTCACGGAGCCTACATTCTAGAGGAAGCAACAGACCATAAACAGATAAATAATGTGCCATATCAGGTAGTGCAAAGAACAACAATCCAGAAGCCAGAAGTTAAGACAAAAAGGGAACTGCATGGTACAGCCCGTATGAGAGTACAGTGCTTGTGTACGCTATTGAGTAGGGTGCAAGCAATTTTACCGTCCGTCTGCTGAAACCATGCAATGATTTTCTTTTCAGTCCAGAAGGAAGAGAACCCCAAGGAGTACAGTGAATTCACCTTATAGGACATTAACCAAATTTATGACTAATATAGCAATTTTATCTCATCATTTTTCCCTTTCCCTAGAAAATGCCCTGTTTTTTCCTTTTCTCATTTGAACAAGCTTTGTCATCCTGCCTAGTCCTTCATTATTAAGGTAAATAAGACTTTTGACACTTGCTAGCTATTGACTTTAAGAAAATTAATGTCTTAATGGTTCAAGAATTGCAGTGTTGATAAGTGATAGGAAGAACAATAAAGCCCTCTGGGGGCTGGAGGAGTGTAAATGACGGTGGTAGCTACTGCAGGTGGGGTACTGGGGCAGGCAAAGGGGGCAAGTCCTGGAGAATGCGGGGCACCAGCTGTGTGGAGTGAATGAACTGGGGAGTGACTGGATGAGTGAACTGAAGCCAGAGCTACCAGGGCTCCTCATTCTGGTCCAACCAATGGTGAAGACAGGTGCAGGGATTGTTCTTGATTTCGGATCACTCAGCCAGCCCGAGGTCACGCTCTTCTCCCCTAGGTTCCTCCCTGGGCACCTTGCATCCCTGCTGGCTCCCAGGAGGGCTCTCACCGCGAGGTGGCGCCCCAGCCTCATGAATTGACAGCTGGATGTGCTGGAAAGGAATCCAGGCCACAGTTATCAGTCCTCTTGGTGACTGACAGCCACACCAAAATGTGGGTCCCCAGTGAATCTTGGGGAGTCCTAACTAACCTGCCATTCATAGTACAGTGGCACAACATTAGTTCTGAGAGCCGCCAGCATCCAGCTAGCCCCATACCCTAATTCAGATCAAACCCACCTTTATTGAGCACCTAACTGTTGATCTCATTTATCTGCACAACAACCCTCTATCCATTTTAGAGGCAAGTAAGCTAAGGCTAGGCTTATGGAGGCTGTCCAAGGGCACAGGGCTCAGAGGTAGCAAGGGCGGGTCTAAGCCCAGGTCTGTCTTTCCATTAGAAATCAAGTGTTCTTCCCATGCCCCCTGCCAAGGAGGGGTGTTGTTTGTCTGAAGGGGACCAAGCAGGCTTGTGGATTAGAGACTGTGCTGTGCCATTGTCCTGGGACCAAAGAGTTTGACGTGGCAGGGCTGAGACATGATCACAGCCTTATTCTGCCTTCCTTGGGCTTCAGGAACCAATGGACATTAGAGCCATCCAATGTCTTTGGGGCAAGAATGTCTAGACCAGGAAGGAGCCAAGCTTCAAAATGGGCTCCATGGGCAGGTGGTGGAGTTTCCAGCTTCAGAGCTCACCAAGAAAGCAGCCTGGAGCCAGTGGTTTGGATGCTGGGGCCAGGGACAAATGGAAATGCTGGGGCCAGGGACAAATGGAACTGAGCCTTCTCCTCTTACCCTCTTCTTTGGAGGTTTCTCAGAGGCAATAAAGCTTGGTGCTTAGAACATGGCGCCTGGCATGTGAGCTCAGACCAGCCCTAACACTCACTCCCTGAGCCTCAGAATCCTAGTCCGTAAAATGTGCTTGCTACTAGTACTTCCCAAGGTTGCACTTGATAATGCATGTAAAACATCTAGCATCGGCCAGGCACGGTGGCTTACTCCTATAATCCTAGCATTCTGGGAGGCCAAGGTGGGAGGATTGAGCTCAGGAGTTGGAGACCAGCCTGAGCAAAAGCGAGACCCTGTCTCTAAAATAAATAAATAAAATAAAACAAAAAGTAAACATCTAGCAGCTAACCCAGCACGGGAGAAACGGTCAATAAACGGTAGCCGCCATCATCATCATCAGTATTATTATCCACTGCCTGCCGCGTTTCTGTTAGCTGCCTGTCTCCGGGGAACAGAAACTCCCCGAGTGGGCGTCTTGCTCAGCGGTTAATGACGGTGAAACAATCGCGCTCACCTAACCACTTCACCTAAGTGTTACTTGACTGACAGGGTGGGTTATTTTGGGGAGAAAAAAAATCAGTCAAACTCTCGAGTGCCCCATTCCTGAAAGGTTTCCGTGACAACGCACACCTGGTGTTCCAGGGGGAGGGCAGGCACATGGGGGAGAGTTCAGAACGGAAATCAAGAGACTGGGGGGGCGTCCTCCCACTCCTCCTACTGTTCTGGCTGTGTGTGTGCACCCCCGACTCCGTCCCAGCCCTGAGCAAGACGCTTTATCTCTTTTAAGCCTCACTTACAGCTCTTTACAGATGAAGCGACTGAGGCTCAGGGAAGTTAAAACTTGCCCAAGCCCAGTCTGCTAACCACACGCTCCGTAATTTTGGCCCATTCTGGGTTTCATCTGTCAGACTAGAGGAGTTAGGCTGGAGCAGGGTTTCTCTGCCTCAGCACGGTTGACACGGGGGATGGCTCTGAAGTGACTGTTCTGTGCTGGCTCCCAGCGGTCCCCAGTGGATGGAGCCCCTGTTGCCCCCTGCGATCATTTGCTGGATAACTCACCCTTTGTTATCTGCCCACTGGTATCTCCTGGTGTCACCCCCACCCGTGTGTGCTGGTGCCACTTCCCAAATAAAGAACTCAAACCTTTGTCTCAGGGTCTGTTTCTCAAGGAACCCGAACCGTAAGATGATGATTCCGATAACGTTCACAGTAATAGCTAACATTTGTCGAGTGCTTATTACACGCCAAAGACTCCACTACATGCTACATGCTCTAAGACATTTCTCCCATTTAACACTCATGACAGCCCTGTGATGCAGGCGTTATGATCGCATCCCCATTTCACAGATGAGGGGCTGAGGCTCAGAGAGTTTAACCTGTTTAAAGTCATACTCCTCTTAATTGTCACGGCCGGAATATGACCCCAGATCTCTTTAACTCCAGCATTTGAGGATGTAACTGCTCTGCCACAGTGTCTCTTGGTTTCCTTCTTCCACTGTCTGTAGGGAGAGAGATGAGGATGAGGGGGAGAAAGGACAGTTGGATCTGCTGGCCTGGGTGGGGGGAGTTCAATCTCAGTTTGCGTTTTCTCCTCTATGAGGTTTCAGCAGGGAGTTGCTGGACAGCTCCTGGGGACCAAGGAAAGGGTGAGATGAGTCAGTCAGTTCACTCTGTTGTCCTTTTCATGCAGTGAAGTTGGTAAGTGTTAATAGAGCGCCTACTGCATGCCAAACACTGTCAGAAATAGTCATCAAAGGTCTCAGCAAGAACATACCTGGTTAGCTGTTTTCTCCAGCACTGGAGATGAGAGAGGGAACCACACTCCATCTGACCCCCTGAGATACCCTGGGCATGTATTGGCAAGAAGAGTTGGGGTGAACATGAGGGCATCTCCAGCCATAGGAGGAAGGAACCAAGGATGTATTAAGCTCCTTCCATATTCTTGGAACTACATACACATTAACTAATGCAGTTTCTTAGCCTCAGCACTATTGATGATTTGAGGATTGTAATTGTTTGTTGTTAGGGGCTGCCCTGTTTATTTGCTGCCTCTAGGAAGTCCTGCAGGGTACAGGGGTGGCAATAGGGGATAACACAGTTCCTCTGTCATTTCAATGTGTCTTGAGCTAGAGGGGGAACTTCACTGTCGTGGCTCTTTGGGGCTGGCAGCTCTGAAGGTCCCAGTCATGATGACAGTGGCACAAAGCCATGATGTGCCTGTGACATGTCAGATGCAGCAGCTGCTTCTGTTGGGCACAGCTCACTTGCTCATGTCATCCCCATCTTACCAGGTCATTCAGATAAGGAAAGCTGGAGACAGCCCCTGGGTCTTCTAGGAGCCCAACACAAGGGCCAAAATGTGCAGTGGCGAGCACAGGGTAACCCCATATAGGCTCCCTCCTGGCATTCAGGCCTCAGATTGAATATCATACCCTTCCAGATCTCCTGATCTTCATGGTTAATGAGCCCACCCTGATCCTGGACATGTCATCTTATTTTTCATGTTCTTAGAGCATATATTATCAGAACTTAGTTTCCTTATATACGTGTCAGCCTTCTCATACACTGTCTCCAGTGTCGGAATGGGAGCTCCTTAGGACCAAGAACACTTGGCAACACCTGGCACACAGTAGGTGCTAGTGCATATTTGTTGACCGAATGAATGAGTGAATGGAAAAATCAATAACTGTGTGAATGAATGATCTCTGGTAAACCTCTCACAATCAAACAGGTAACGTGGTGAACCTAGCACAACCACAGTGTTAATGCATAGATGCCCACCAGGGACCAGGAACAAACTCTCCCATTGACCCCACCAGTGACCCACTGTGGTAGATACTTTTTTCTTTATTGGGATAAAAGACACATAACACAAAATCAGCCATTTTAACAATTTTAAAGTGTGCAATTCAGTGGCATTAATCACATTCACACTGTTATACAACCATCACCACTATCTAGTTCCAGAACTTTTTCATCACCCCTAAAGGAAACCCCATACTGCTAAGCAGTCACTCCCCGTTCCCCGCCAATCCCAGCCCTTGGCAATCATTAATCTGATTTCTGTTTCTGTGGATTTGCCTACTTTGAATATTTCATATAAATATAATATGTGGTCTTTTGTTTTCGGGATTCATGCATGTTATAGTTTGTATCAGCACTTCATTCCTTTTTGTGGCTGAATGATATTTGCTTGTACGGACAGATCATAATTTGCTTATCTATTCATCAGTTGGATATTTGGGCTATTTCCACCTTTTGGCTATTGTGAATAATGCTACTGTGAATGCTCATATATAAGATTTTGTCTGAACACCTGCTTTTCATTCTTTTAGATAAGTACCTAGGAGTAGAATTGCTGGGTCTTAGGGTAATTCTAGGTTTAACTTATTGAGGAACTGCCAGACTGTTTTCCACAGTGATGGCACGATTTTACATCCCATTCCCCACCCCACTGCAATGTCTGAAGATTCCAGTGTCTCCACATCCTCACCAGCACTTGTTATTTTCCATTTTTTGATTATGGTCATCCTAGAGAATGTGCAGTAGTATCTCATTGTGGTTTTGATTTGCATTTCCCTAATGACTAATGACGTCGAACATCTTTTCATGTGCTTATTGGCCACTTGTATATCTTTGGAGAAATCCCTGTTCAAGTCCTTTGCCCATTTTTTAATTGCGTTGTATTTTTGTTGTTTGGCTGGAAGAGTTCTTTATAACTTCTGGATACTAGACTCTTATCAGATATGATTTACAAATATATTCCCCCATTCTGTGGGTTGTCTTTTCATTCTCTTCGTAGTGTCCTTTTATATACAATAAGTTTTTAATTTTGATAAATTCCAATGTATCTGTTTTTCTTCTGTTGCTTGTGTTTTTATGTCATATTTAAGAAACCACTGCCAAACCTAAAGTCATGAATTTTTATCCCTATGTTCTCTTCTAAGAATTTTATAGTTTTAGGTATTATATTTAGGTCTTTGATCCATTATGAGTTAATTTTTGCATATGGTATGAGGTTAAGGGTCCAACCTCATTCTTTTCCCTGTGGACATTTTGGTAGGTGCTTTAATGATCAAGTTTACAGATAAGAACACAGCCTGAAGGTGGGTAAATGACTTGTCCAACACCACATGACCACTGGGAGGTAGAACTGGAATTCTGTATCAGGTCTGACTCCCAGCTCGGCCCCTTCCCACCAGACCCAAATGCACTTTATTATTTTGTGAGCAGGGGATGTGGAAAGCACAGGCCTAGGAAATAAGACATGGGTTCCAGTCTGGCTCTGGACAAGCTCTTCCTCCTCTTTGGGCCTCAGCCTCCTTTTCTGTATAATGGGCTGCTGATTTCTCAGAGTCTTTCCTGTTCAGGCTGCTGGCACCCCTCGAGCCTCATGCTCCACTGCCTTCGTTTTCATTTCTCCTCTCAGGAGCACAGTGGGGACCTCCCAGCTAGAGCTGCTCTTCTGGAAGGAGCCCCATTATAGGCACAGGGCATGGGCGAGGCCTCATCCCAGGCCTCAGCCAGCCTCTGGACAACACTGCCAGCATCCCCTGGCAGACACCTGCATCCCCAGGCAGCCCCACAGGAAAACCATAAAACTGTAGAAAATGCAGGGGAAGCTAATGCGAAAAGGGCTTTCCCCACCTGCTGACAGTTTTCTTCACAAGTGTCACAATGAAGCCATTTGAGAATCAGCTTGCAAAGCACTTGGCTCTAAACATCCCTCTCTCGTCCCTCCTTAACCAGAAACAAAGCAGTGCCTCCCCTCCCCTAGCAGTGCCCAGAACCAGGGCCTGACCCACAGTGGGCACACAGTACCTAGTTGAATGAATGCATGAACAGATGAATGAAGATGGCTCCACACACTTCTTATGTCCCTTGATTACCTTAGGCCAGGACGCGGCAAATTTTTCTGAAAATATTTTTGGCTCTGCAGGCCACACGGTCTCTGTCACAACTCCTCAGCTCTGCCATGGTAGTGCAAAGACAGCCATAGGTGATACATAAATAAGTGGGCCTGGCTGTGTTCCAATGAAACTTTATTGACACACAGTGAAATTTGAATTTCATATGATTTTTATGTGTCACAGAACATTAATCTTCTTTTGATTTTTTTTCAACCATTTAAAATGTAAAACTCATTCTTATAGCTCACAGTCACACAAAAACAGATGGTGGGCTGTATTTGGCCCGTGGGCAATAGTTTGCCAACCTTTGGTTTAGACTTTTGCTTTTTTGTTTTTCGTTTTATATATTTTTTTCTTAGTGCAGGAATAATATACATTCATTATAGAATAATTAGAAATGAGCGGCATGCAAATAAAGTAAAATTAAAATCACTCATAATTTCAATACACAAAGGTAATTGTTTCTACTAATGGACATGTATTTTTTAACTCTATCTATATCACTGCTATTCAATATAATGGCCATTAGCTACATATGACTATTAAACTTAAAATTAAAATTAGATACAATTAAACATTCAGGTCTTTGGTTGACTAGTCATTTCAAGTGTTCAACACCTACGTATGGCTAGTGGCTACCATATTGGACAGCACAGATGTAGAACATGCTCACCATCATAAAAGGTTCTATTGGACAGCATTGATCTATCTATATCTGTTTATAGATTTAACCAAAAAATAGACAATACCAAATATATGATTTTTTGTGACTATCTTTGTTCATGTAACATTTTGAGATGACATTTCTATACCATTCAATAATCGACACCTATGCTTATTGTTCAACTTATTTTTTCAGTCCAATCCCTGCTTGGGCATATTGTTCAATTTCATGCAACGATTTCCCTTCTGAGTCCCTGTTGTACCTTTATTTCCATTTTTTCACTGTGATAAGCAAAATGACAGTAACTACATTATTATTAGACCTTTGTACCCTTCATTGTTTTAAGATAAGTTCATAGAGGTTGGATTGCTAGGTCAAAGGGTAACCTCACTTTAAAGATAGATTTTTTTTTATAGGAATATCCAGTCTCTCTCCAGAAAGGCTATGATCATAGTCCCATTGGCAGTACATGAAATTGTGCACTTCCTTGAAACCTCTGAAAATAATAGTAAATACAGTAATAAAAACAAGGCCATTGTGGTAGGTGAAATTTTTCCATCTCTTTGTTTTAACTTGTCTTTCCTTGACAAAGCATCGTTTCTCATGTTTATTGGCCATTTTATTTCTTTGGTTGGGTCAAGGGCAATAAAGACATTATCTTCATGGCTTAGGTTTTAAGGGAAAATTGCTAGATTTTCAACACAGGCCCCATAAAGTTCTTCAGGCAAGGTGATAGAATTAGCATACCAGAGAGATTGGCAAAACTCAGTTTCAGCAGGTCTGTGGATCAGTTATACTTTCTGTCTGTTCTTTCGAATATTCTTATTGATAGTGTTTTTTTGGGGGGGGTGCCTACAGTCCGAGATCACACTAGGAGGTGGGTGTTTGGCAGTTTTTAAATTCATCTGTTTGTTTACTTTGTATTCACCTTGGTTCCTGAATTCCTGGAACTACAGTCCTCCTTGTCTGATCAGTGACAGGGCAGTCCGGATTCCTGGAGAGCAGAAGGGAGGACCTCAGGGTTCCGCAAGATTCCAGCAGACTAAGGAAACAGTTATTGGTGATCAGGCCAAGTGGGAAGAACCAAGTTGTATTCTTTCTTGGCCTTTTAAGGTCTGGAATCTTTGTTCATCCATTCATTATGGACACTTGTTGGTCCCACGTTGTCCTGATGGGCAGGTTTTTGCGTCTTTGATTTTACCTTGGAAAGATTTGCATCCTCTTTCCGCAATACCTTTAGAAAGCTGTTGGGGCTGTCAATCAATGACACCTTCAAGTTTCCATGCAGCATTTCATACAATTGTATAAAAGCATCTGGGGTCTCCTTTACCCCCACGAAGGATGTACAATAACTACTGCCCGTATCTGCTATTGAGGAAATCAAGATCAGGGAGGAGAAGCGACCTCCCCTAGGGCATGCAGAAGGAGCCAATATCTGACTCTAGTCCGGTGCTCTTTGTCTTTGGGGTTGGGGGGAAGGCGGTGATCCCCGCATGGCATCTGGGAGGGCTGAGACCGAGGCCCTGAGCGCCGGCATTGGGGGAGGGCATGATGCTCCTTCCCTCTTTGAAACGGAACCTTTCTGACTCAGTCTCTAGGGTTCCAGAGACCGGATCCGAGGCGCAGGGTGGGGGATGACCGGCCACACTTGCCTGCAGCACCGAGGGTCTAAAAAAGGGGCGGGGGTTCATTAAGATCCAGGTTAAATCAACCTTATAGAGGCGCCTCCCCACCCCTTTAGGGATGGAATCCCCCCCTCCCCCATCAAACTTGGTGAGGGTCCTCGGCCCTCCTCCCGGCCTCTGCGAGCCGCCTCCCCGCCCCCAGGCCAGCCCGCCGGGCAGGGTCTCCACCGCCCCCCGGGCCGAACTCTGTCCCCGCCCCGCCTCCCCCCCACTCCTGGGGGCGGTGGCCCGTGGCGGGCGTTCCCATTGGCTGCGGCGCGAGCGAGGGCGGGGGCTGGCGGCGCTGATTGGCTGGGGCGTCTCGGCGGAGCCTTGGAGTCCGGCGAGTCACTGGGGGAGCCGGGCAGACGCCGCGCGCAGCCGGAGCTCGGCGCGAGGATCCCGCAGGTCGGAACCCGGCGGGTCACAGCCACAGATCGCATCCCCAGATCCGAGCCGTAGATCGGAGCCCGGGCCCGGAGGTAAGGGCGAGGCGCCGGGTCGCGTAGGGTAGGCCCTTTCCAGGGGAGCCGAGATGGGGTCCTTCTGCCCTGCCCCCAGGGAGCAGAAACGGAGCATCTTCTCCCAGAAGCGGAGCCCTCATCCTCCCAAGACGCGCGTCCTCTCCTGGGAAAGGAAGCGTCTCTCAGCCCTCAGCAAAATAGCTCTGTTTTACCTTCAGAAATGGGGCCCTCCTCCTGCCCCCAGCTCTAGAGATAGAGTTCCGCTCCCTGATTCACCCCTTGAAATAGTCTGTGGCCCCCAAAAGTGGGTCCCCAAGAACCTCCTCGTCCCTTTGGAGACTGATGCCCCTTCCCCATTCCTAAAAAACTAAGTTTGGATTTCTTCCTTCTCCCCTGTCACCCTTCGGAATGATGGGGGTCTTCTCAGCTCATAAATAAGTGTCCCCCTCCATGGAAAATGGAAATTCTGAGAAGTAACCTCCCCCTACACACAATAAGACAAGGAAATCCTGGAACAGACACTCTGCAAGTCCCCCTCCTACCCCAAATGGACCTCAGAAACTGGACTCTGGAGATAGAGGGTTCCCCCCTCCCTCTGCCAGAGACCCCTCCCTACCCACAAGGCAAGGTTGCCTCTGACACCACCACACTAAAGACTTTGGGGGATTTTCTCTCTTCCCCTAAAGATGTAAGACCAGGGGCTTTCAAACTCAGGAACAGGGCAAGGGTCTGCCCACCCATCCAAGTCATCCACCTCCCTCCACCCCTCTCTGACCTTCTCACTGAAATCCCATCCTGCTAACACCCCATGCCCACCACTCCCACCTCCCCCATCCCACCCTGTACCACTTCCACCCAACTCTACTTACACACCTGGCTGCCCCGCCTGTCTAATTCCGTCGCACCTTTCCTTACCCACCCTGACCAGAGATAAGACCAGAGGAGGTTTAGTAAGATTTAGTAAGACTGACGCTCTTAGAACTGGGATCCCAGGCCTAGAGACCCTTCCAGGTACCTCCAAACTCTGACAGCAGAGATTGTCTCTGAGGCTGCAGGACCAGAGGGGATGCTCCCACCCGCAACACTCACACAAAGGGCCTTGTCCAGCGTAGCCTCCCCTGAGGCCGTCTGAGGGAAGGGTTGCTGGCCCTCTCCCCATTTGCTCCCTGGGTCGCTGCCTACCCCCCAAAGCTCCTGTGTGCATTGGTTGGTGGAACCCCCTGTGCGCTCGGCCAAGAGAGATGGGTGCTGCTGGGCCCATCCCTTGGGCTGGGGACAGTGTTGGCTTTGCTGCTTTGATGAAGCTTACTGGACAGGATGTTGGTGACCTAAGGAGGTTTGGGGGCAGCTCTTCTCTGGTGGGCCAGATTTTGGGTCGGGGAACAAGGAAGAGGGAGGCAGTGAGTTTTGCCTTGTTCTTTAGCACTGGGTGCTGCGGCATGGAGTGTGGAGAAATGTGTTTCCTGGAGGCCCAAAGACGTTGGCCCCTAGGAGAGCTAAATGGCCCAGTCTGGAGTCCTCAGACCTAAAAGGGCTTCTAGATTAAAGACCCTGCCCCTTCGTTTGATAGTTAAACAAACAGAGGCATGAGGAGGGGAAGAGACTTGCTCAAGGTCACCCAGCTGTGGGTGACAAAGCCCACCACAACTCCTCCAGGGCCTGCAGGGTACCAGGATCTCAGACACTAGCTCCAGGCCTCACATTTGCAATGGGTACCGCCGGTCCCCAGGTCTGCACTTGTCAGAGGAAGCGCCTAGGCTCCGCGAAGGTCATGCAGCTGGGAAGGGGCACAGCTGGAACTCAGCGCTGTCCCTGCCGGGCTGCCTCGTGGAATCCATTCCTGGGTGTCTGCACTACACTGCTTACCCCGTGTGATCTTGGTGTTGAGCCCATTGCCAAATCTAGGCTTGCCAAAATTCAGATCGGCCCAGGGTAGCTAATAAGATCAGCTGAAATAGGCTGGAGTGGAGACTACTGCAGGGACCTCAGTTGCATAGCTGGGTTTGCTCCAAGAACTTTGCACAGGCCCTGAGGCACTCACATCCCTTCCTTCCAGAGTCCCTTCCCCTTGGGTCCCTGCCCATTCCTCAGACTCCCAGCTCCCTGCTGCATCTTCTCCCTGCTCAGAGCCCTGCATCTTTTCCTGGGGCATTGCATGGGAAAGGTGCTGAAACCCTGGCAGGTTCCCTAGGATCACCCAGCTGAGCAGCAGGGACCAGGTCCCTACACATGGGACAGTCTGAGGTAGGTGCTCTGCCCTCTCTAGCCCCTGCCCAGCTGCCAGCTAAAGGATTGGCTGGCATGCTCCAACTTAAAGCCCAGAGGGAAGTGCAGGTGCCAAGGGGTAAAGTTCAGAGCGTGAGTAGAAGCCACAGTAGAGGGGTCAAGAGGTCGGTACATGGAACCTTCTTTTCTGGGTCTAGAGCCCAAATCTGCCACTTAACATGTGATCTTGGGGAAATTAACCTCTCTGTGATTTGTCTTCAGAGTAAAATAAAAGAGTTAATCCTGATAAAGTGTGTAGCACACAGCAAATGAGTGGAAGCAATGATTACTATGACAGATGCAAAGTCATAAAACCTCTAAAACTGAGGGGTGGAGGAGCTTATTATGGTTTTAGGCAAAATTTGTAACCTGTGCTGTAGATAGTCTGCCAGGGCTAAGGTGCTTGGAAACAAGGTGATGTCTTCCCAGAGAGACAGTGCCCTGTGCAGAAGGGACCACAGACACTAAAGTCAGATGGAGCCGAGAGCTATGGCTGCCCGGGGAGCCTCAGGCAGGTCATTCACCTGTCTGAGCCTCAGTTCCTCATCTTTGAGTGGGGTTGTTGGAGGTGAGCATGAGAGATAGGTCTAGATCAGGGGTTCTCATCCTCAGCACTGCTGATATTTGGACCAGATCATTCTTTGTACTGAGGGGTTGTCCTGTGTATTGTAGGATGTTTAGCAGCATCCCTGGTCTCTACCCATTAGAGGCCAGAAGCACCCCCACACTATGAGTTGTGTCCATCAGAAATGTCTCCAGGCATTGCCAAATGTCCCCTGGGGAGCAAAATCACCCTCCCCGCTCCCCATTGAGAACTGCTGGTCCAAAATATGGCCTTAAACACGGTGGATGCTTGATATAAAACAGCTTCCTTCTCCTTGCACAAGCTCATTTTTCTGGTTTCTACATGATGGGGGGTGGGGGGGGGGATGTGTCCAGCTGTGGAGTCTCTCAATGTTAATGACAATTTTAATTCCTCTTGTTTACACAGGACTTTACCATCTCCAAAGTAGTGTTATGTCTGTTATATCGTTTTTCATTTTACAGATAAGTAAACTAAGGCTTGCAGAGGTTGAAAGGCTTGTCTAAGAGTATCACCCCACTAGAGGTCAAAGACACATCCATGTGAGAAATAGTTTTAGAATCAACCTAACTCTGGAGGTTTCTTCGGGTTATTTGGCAGTCACTGCACACCCTTTGGCCCAGCAATCTCACTTAGAGGAAGCAGCTCCTTCGGCAGTGCTCCCTCGTGCATGCAGATAACATAAGAATGTCTGCTGCAGGGCTTTGCAATACCAGTATGGGAAGGGGTGACAGCGCAGCACGTTTGTGACTCATGGGAAAGTGAGCAGTCTTTGGAAGAATGAGGTCGATCGACATTCCGACCTGGAAAGTTCTTCAAGGCCTATTACTTAGTGAAAAAGATAAAGTCACAGGGTCCATATAAAGAGTATGATCCCATTTCAAAAAACAAAAGATAGATGTAAATATGGAAGTGGATAGTTAGAGAAGAACCTATATAGTACACGTGTAAGAATATTCACGGAGGAAGAAGAAAAAGAATCTGCCACCAGCTTCCCATGCATTAAAAACAAGCCCATGGAGGTTAAGAGACTTGCTCACACCAGGAGTTACCAGTGGTGGAAACTCAGCTGTGAGCTCCCTGAGAGTTCTGGAGCCAAGAGACAGAATCCGAGGCTTTATCTCTGTAGGATGAGCCTCATTCCTTGCCGGGGGTGGGAAGTGCTTCTCCCAGCACCGAGGTGGGCCTTGATGGTTAGACTGACCTCAGTAGAACTGGGCTTCCACCAGCATGACAACCTCAGGCCAGCCACTTTATCTCTCTCTGCTCATTTCTCCATCTTTTGTTTTTTCTTTGAGACTGAGTCTCGCTCTGTCACCTGGGTAGAGTGCAGTGGCATCAGCCTAGGTCACAGCAACTTCCAACTCTTGGGCCCAAGTGATCCTCCTGCCTCAGCCTCCCAAGTAGCTGGGACTACATGCATGTGCCACCACACCTGGCTAATTTTTCTGTTTTTAGAAGAGATGGGGGTCTCACTCTTGCTCAGGCTGGTCTCGAATTCCTGAGCTCAAATGATCCTCCTGCCTCGGCCTCCCAGAGTGCTAGGATTACAGGCATGAGCCACCTCTCCCGGCCTGAGTATTTCATATAAATGGAATCATGCAGTATGTGGCCTATTGCATCTGGCTTCTCCACGTTGTGGCATGTATCAATGCGACATTCCTTTTATGGCTGAATAATATTGTTGTATGGTTAGAGCACAGTTTGTTTACCCATTCTTCGGTTGATGCACACTTGAATTGTTTCCACCTTTGGGCTATTGTGAATATGTGTGCACAAATTTTGATTTGAAGACCTGTTGTCAATTCTTGTGGGTATATGCCCAGGAGCAGAACTGACAGAGCCTGTGGTAACTCTTGTTTAACTTTTTACAAAAAGGAACTGCCACACTGTTTTCCACCCTGTTTGACATTCCCACCAGCCATGTGTGAGGGTTCTAATGTTTCCTCACCAATGCTTGTTACTTTCCATTCTCTGGTTATTACTATTATGGTCATTCTAGCAAGTGTGAAGTGATCTCATTGTGGTTTCAGTTTGCATTCCCCTAATAACTAATGATGTTGAGCATTTCTCATGTGTTTGCTGGCCATTTGTGTGTCAGCTTTGGAGAAATGAATGCTAAAGTTCTTTGCCCATCTCTGAATTAGGTTGTCTTTTTGTGGTTGAGCTGTAAGAGATCTTTATATGCACAAGTATATTTTTGTGTCACCATTTCCTCATCCATTTAAATATTTGCTCAGCTCCTGTGGGTCAGGCACTGTCTTGTGACCTTGGGATACCAAGGTGACAATATAGTTGCTGCCCGCAAGGAACTCAAAGTCCACTGCAATGTTTCTCACCCGCAACACTATTGACGTTGTGTGTGTGGCAGGGGCTCTCCTGGGCGTTATTGGATGTTTAGCAGCATCCCTGACCTCCGCCCCACTAGATGCTAGTAGCATATTTGCCTCCAAGTTGCGACACCCAAAAATGTCTCCAAACATTGTAAAATGTCCCCTCGAGGGCAAAATTGACCCTGGTTGAGAATCACTGGTATAGAGGCTAAGACAGGCCTGTGTAGCTACAGTTTCAGTAAGAGCTCTTGTGCCCAACAGGGTACACAGTAGGCATTCAGGATGTATTTGTTGGATGTCAGAAGGGTCGGGGGAGTAGATGGATGCATGGGTGGGTGGATAGACAAATATGACCTCTTTCCTGGTTGGATAGATTAGTGGAGGTGTGTATGAATGAATGGAGGAATAAATGAATGCAACTTACAGACTCTACCATGGGAAAACAAAACACTATTCTTCTACATGGAATATTCCAACATCTTTACCTCTTTCTAGCACAGTGGTTTTCAAACTTTAGCATCAAAATCCCCTGGAGAGCTTGTTAAAACACAGACTGCCCCCCGCCCCCACCCCACCAGAATCCAGTAGGATCACCATCCTGGCAAAATGCTCCCAGTGCTATTTCCATGTTCTCTGGGAATCCCGAACCTGTCCCCTACCCACCCACCCTGATCTGCCCATCCTGAGATCCTATAACCTTAACTGCCAGCATCTCCCACTTGAGTGCTAATATCTGTTGCCTTGGATATCAGCAACAGGGTAAAAATCTGTCACTCAGTCACACTGAGAATTCCTTGAAAGCTGGGACCCGCTGTGTCCTAGTACCTTCCTGCTAAAAGTGTGGTCCAATCACCAGCAGCATTGCGCCATCTGGGAGCTGGTTAGAAAGGCAGAATCTTGGGCCCAACCCACTTATGGAATGTGAATCTGCATTTTAACAATATCCCCAGGGTGATTCGTGTGCACATTAAAGTTTGAGAAGCCTGTCCTAGGACAGCTCTATGACCCCCATACTGAGAGCTAAGCCCTGGGAAGCTTTGCTGATGAGTTACATTGACAGCATCTGTTATACTGTAAATGGTATCTGAGCAGGAGCATCATGTGGGCATTATTGTCCATTCATATCTTTGCCTGATGTTCTTTATCTCTTGGAATGTCTAAACTGACCTTGCTTTACCCGTGGGAAAACGGACGTCCAGGGGGCAGTGCCTTGCTCAAGGTCACACGGTGACCGTGAAGCAGAGAGAGACTGCTTTCCATTCCTTAGAAGTGAGTGGGATCCAAGGGTTTGAGATGCCATAGCAGCGATCCCTGAAGTCATGAGCGGGGAGGATAGCATTCCGAAGCTGCTAGGTGTGTCTTCTGAAACTGGAGAAATGGGAGATGATTTAAATGGTGCAAGAATAAGAACTTAAGTTGTATTTTTTAATTTGTTTAACAGATATTTATTGGGTACTTACTAGATGCCAGACACGGTTATCTAGTTAGTATATGGTGTTGAGAAGGAAAGCAAGGGCCTCCCTCTTGGTGGCTTATCTGTAGTGGGGGAGGTAGCATCTGACATTCGTTTGTTAATGAATGTGTTCGTTTATGGCATGATTTCCATGGTACTGTGCTGAGTGCAGCACCGAGTGTGTGTGTGTGTCTGTGTGTGCGTGTGTGTGTGATGGGGGAGAGAGGGGCTCAGCTATGGCACCAGAGCCTCTTCCTGGCTGGCTGTGGGGAGACAGGCCCGTAAACAACGACCACGCAGTGAGGACAGTGGAGGGGAAGGGCGGGAGTGAATAGATGTTCAAGCTCAAAGTAGAAAGAGGTTACCAGTCCCTGTTCCTGGGGATTCTGGGGAAGAAATTTCAGAAGGAAAAGGCAGGGAAAGGAGAAGGATACTCTTGGCAGAGAGAGTATCATGAGCAGGCCCAGAGAGTTCACAGAAAACTGTTGAAATCTTCAGGAAAAACAGGCAAGGGGGTTAAAATCAAGATTCACAGAGACACAAAAACAAGCACTTGTGAAAGATTTTATTAAGCTCATTCAATGAGGGAACCAGGCAGATGTTAGAACCAGTTCAAAGAAAAAGTCAAATAAAGCACAAATATGTGTGGCATAAAGGAATGTTGAAATGAATTGCAATCAGAGGCAAAAATGGTTGGAGAAGATAGAATTTGCTTGTTTCCTACAACTTACAAAAGAGTTCAAAAAATAGTTTGAATATCATGAACAAGGCTAGAATCAGATAAGCCCAAAGTTTGTGTCGTGAGTAGACAATGTGTAATTTTCCATTTGCACACAACTTTTTTTTCCCTATAAAACCTATGTTCGGAGGATGGAGAGTCCTTTTCAATGGGTACAAGGTGGGTGATGGGGGGTGGAGAGGAGGCTGTAGGAAGCGCCAAATCATGTCCTGCCAGGTGACCCATGATGGTGAGTTTGGACTTAGAGATTCACAGGGAACCACAGAAGGGTTTTAAGCAACGCAGTGACGTCATTTATTAGCACTTGAGAAAGACTCTTCTAGAAGCTCAATGGAGAGTGGACATACACCTTCTCCCACCTGCCTTTGAACCCAGGATCCATGAGGGAAACCAGCCAATCCTGGGGACAAATTGCTGGCCTTCCTGCAAAAGCTTTTAGGATCTCGAAGCTCCTTCAGGGCAAGGTTGGCCAAACACCAGCCAAAAGAGCAAGGCATCACCTCAGCAGGGCTGTTCCCATGTGGGAACAAAGCCTGCCTCCCTGCTCCTTGCCCAGAGCTGTAAATAGCTCTCTGCTGGCTTCGCAGGCTGATCGCAGCCCTTCTGGGGACAGGCTGGAAATGAGCACACCAAGGAGCACTTGTGCAAATGACCGCCTGCATGCGGATTTGCATGCCTGGCACCCTGCCCCAGCCCCGAGTGTACAGTCCTCCCAGGGGCTGAGAGCGGGGCTCAAAGAAGAGCCACCCACAGAAGAGCGTGGACATTCTGACCTGCAGACAGGCTCCAGGAGAGATTCAGAGCCTGGCTGGCCAGGTAAAGCTAAGTAGAGGAACAAGAGAAAACATTCAGAGGACCCTGGACAGAGTTTCAGCTCAGGATCTGCCCATCATAATGACAATTAGCCACAAATAGTGGCAGTTCACATTTGCTGAGTACTCAGGGTAGCTGTTCTAAGGACTTGTGGACACCTCTGGATATGCCCAATGCTCTCTCTGGTCTCAGTTTTCTCATCTGTCAATGGGAGCAATGTCTTTTCACTTGATGACCATAACATCAAGTTTGGGAGGACCAGCTACCATGGCAAATGGGAAAGCAGGGTTAAAACGTAAAACATGCTGAGTAAAACTGATGGTATGTGGAGAAAGTCTGAAAGAGCTTCTCTTTGCCCCCAAAGACAGGGTGTATGGTTGTTTGTACTCTGGGCCTTTCAGGGATGGGGTGCTTGCTTCTTGCCCAGGGTTTGGGAGTGCAGCATGGCTGTGGAAGGGCGAATGGGGTGGGATGCACAGCTTGCTGGCCCTCTCACTCCCCACTCTTAGGTGGGCTGGGTTTGGTCCTGAGAGGACAGGGTGGTGGGCACCCCACGACAGTGTGGGGAATGGTGGGGACGGGCAGCCGGAAGCAAAATTTGCAGAGAGCTCTCGGCCGTCCGCGCAAACATGTAGCAGGGCTCCGGTCTGGGGTCCCATGATTCTGGCTTCTTCGGAAGTGAGCAGCCTGCTGTTTGTTTGGGCTGCGCGCTCCCTCCCAGCAGTAGCTGTCTGCCAACAACTTGGATCATTCGCGGTCACCCACTAGATCGGATGCTGTGCATCCTCCGGAACGCTGTGGGCATGGAGCGGGGTTCGTTTCTTAGACCTGCGGGGTCAAGGAAAAAGTCTTGAATCTGAAAGCAGCTGTGGTGCTGCTGGCTCCCTCGGCACCCTGGAGCCAGTGACTTCTCTCTGGACCTCAGTTTCCTGGTCTGTAAAATGGCAACAAAGCTACATTTTGAAACATCATATTGGCGGTTATTAGATTGGGTAGTAAGAGTTAAATGCTTTCTACCTACCAGACACTGGGCTTTATTTACTCGGACTATCTTATTTAAAGGTGGGAAGGTCCTCTTTTGTGCATGAGGACAGGATCAGAGTTTTAAGCTGCCTGGCCAGGACTTGAACCGAGAGCGGCCTGGCTCAAACCCAAGTCTTCAAGCACGGGATTCATGCAGGACCTCCAAGTACCAGGGAGTCGAATCCCTCCTTCCCTTCCTATGCCTTTATTCTTGCAGTCTATCTGCACTTACTGTGTCTCATGATGTTAATTAATTTTCTGAATAGGCAATCGTAGCACACGGCAATCGTAGCAATTGTTGCACCCAAACAGTGCAACTCAATCTACAGAAAAAAGTAAAATTTCCTCCCTCACCCCCATTCCTGGAGCTCTCCTTTCCCTCATTAGAAGCAGCTCTGTATTTTAAAAATAGTGGCCGTTTGGCACTTTGCTTTTTATCCTTAATATATCACAGAGATCTTTCTCATTGCTTTTCATTACCACGGAGTATTTCATGGTTAGGGGACTTAATTTATCCCCCAATTCCCTATAGGGCCAGAGGGGCTCTGGATGGTTTCTAATATTTTGCCGTCAAAGAGGAAGCCGCTGTGGACAACTGTGTACATAGTCATTTCACATATGTGCAAATACTTTTGTAGGAGAAATTTTTAGAAGCGGAATTCATATATCAAAAGATATGTGTGTATTTTTAAAAAATATCTTTTGTAAACTGTTTTCTTATGAAATATAACATACATATGGAAATATACACAAAACCAAAAAGAACAGCTCAGTGATTTTTCATGAAGCTAACAGTCATAAAACTGTCAACCAGGTCAAGAGAGAGACTACTAAGAGCCAGGAACGGCAGGCCCCTCACCCTTCCTCAGCATCACCCCATCCTCGGGTGGCCCCATCCTGTCTCCTGGAGATTCTTTCCTTGCTCTTCTCTACAGCTATGGCTGTGCCACCTAAGGATGCATCCAGCAACATTAGAGACCAGTTTGCTTGGTTTTTTAACTGTGTTCTTTTGCATCTAGTTTCTTTTGTACACGATTACATTTGTGTTGTTGCTTGTAGCTTTCGCTCATTCGTTTTCCTTGTTGAGCAGTAGTGCATTGTATGAATATGCCACAGTTTACGTTTCTATTCCACCATGACGGACATTCGGGTTGTTTGCAGTTTGGGCTATTATCTACAATGCTACCATGAAACTTGCGTAAGATGTCTCGGTGAACACATGAACTCATTTTATATGCAGGGTATATGCTTAGCAGTGCAATTGCTGGGCCACGGGTGGGTTCAAATTCTACCTTAAAGGGGTGCTGCCCACCAGATCTTCAACGTGGTTGTCCCGTTTAGACTCCTGGCGGCATGTGAGAGTTCTAGCTGCTCCACATCCTTTGCAGCTCTGGTATCTTGGCTCGCTATTGTGTTTTAATTTTTTAATCATTTTGATATGTGTAGTGGTTTTTTAAAAAATTTCTCCACTTATAAATTGAATTTGAGCATCGTTTTTACATTTATTGGCCATTTAGATTTCCTCTTTCATGAAGTTCCTGTCCAAGCCTCTTGTCCGTTTTCATTTTGAGGGGTCCTTTTCTCCCTGCTTTGTAGGAGTTTTTAGCGTTCTGGGTAAGGATCCCTTTGCCAGCTGTTGGTAAGTATCGTCTACTCTGTGGTAGGATACTCATTTTCAATGGTGACCTTTGATGACTAGAATATTTAATTTTAACATAGTCTGTATTATTCTTTTCTTTTATGGTTAATGCTTTTTGTGTCCTGTTTAATAAGTCTGAGGTCATTCACATTGTTTGCTCTATTATCTTCTAGAAGCTTTCACATTTTGCCTTTCATAGTTATCTCAGCAATCCATCTGGAGTTGATTTTTATGTATCGTAGTAGAGAGAATCATGATTAATTATCTTTCCATATGGGTAGTTCAGTTGGCCCAATATCACCACCGCCTTTATCAAAAATCAAGTGTCCGTATATGCATATGTGTTTCTATTCTCCATTCAGTTCTGTTAATCAGTGTGTTTCACTTTGTCCCCACACCACCTGTCTTAACTACTGTAGCCTTAGAATATGACAGTCCGTGCCAGATTGCCCTCTAAAGAGACTGTATCAATAAGCACTCTTACTAACGATTCAACCTAAATACATTGGCCACCCAGTGCAGTGCCAGATGGTGTAATGATGTTTTAAGCATACAGATAGCTCCTGCCGTAAAGAGGTTTACAGGCTTGTAAGTGACCAGACATGAACCAAATAATTACACGAATAGAGGTAACATAGATGTGATCGGGCCACAAAGGGGAGGTTTGTAGGGTTAAGAGCAAGCGAGGAGGAAGATTCGATCTGGTGGGAGAGGTTCAGGGAAGGCTTCCCTGAGAAGGTGAGGCATGAGTTGAAATCAGAAGGGTGAGTAGGAATGAAGGAATCAGAAGCAAGGGAAAAGCAATTTGGGCTGTGGGAACAGCATCTACGAAGGCTCTGAGTAGACGCCTTCATGAGAGAGATGCCATATCCTCGTGGCTGAACCCAGAGAGTCAGGGAAAGGCAGTGTGCATGGAGATTGGAAAGGTGATTGGAATCAGACCTCAAGTCCTTTAATCCAAGTTCAAGGGCTGGTTTTCATGCCTAGAACAACTATCCTAAGCAAAATAACAAGTCACCTTGAATCTTTCAGCTTAAGGACAGTTCCAAGAGCTGTTTCAGCACGCCTGGTGCTGCTGCTTTGCAGGAGAAGAATGTGTATGGCAACCTCTGACACATCAACTTTGTTTAGTGTCAGCCCCCAGCTCCTGGCACTGAGCATTTCGGTTTCACTAGCAGTGGAAGGAACAGCGCTACTGTGCAGTCAGCCTGAGTTCTGCCAGGCAATAGCATCTGCCTGGCACCATCTCAGGTCTGGAACTATTTTCTCCCCAGCCTAGTGAGTGAGTGTCTTGCCTCCTGGAGGATCCCTAGGATGGGTCTGGTGCCAGCCCCAGTGCTGCGAACTTGAACTGTTCTTCCTTTCATCATCATCTCTACTCATCACCCATGGAGGCATTTTTCTTACTCCAAAGATAAGTGGAAGCTCAGAGACCTCAAGTCACTTGCCTAAGACCGCACAGCTTCCAGAAGGCAAACTGTTATTTTGTACAGTTGAGTGGTACTTTTTTCTTTTCAAAATAATGAGTCAAACTGATCAGGAATTTTACCTGCATAATGACAACATTGTGGGGTTTTTTTTTTGGGTCAAGAATCTAAAATGTTCCCAATCTGTGTGTCCGAGCTGATCCAATGATTACCTAGGCTTCAGACCCCTCATCCTGTTCTTGGCACTGCCTTTGAAGTTTGCCAGCCAGCATGAGGTTTTGGTTCTTTCTGCACCAAGTAGAGTAATGGAGGTTTTAATCAAGACATATGTCTGCGGAGTTTTTACAGAATTGTGGAGAGGAGGATTCTATATACACCAGCACTCAAAAATCTCATTAAATGGGTCCATCCCTGTTCCAGGACCCCACTCACAATGGACAGGATTGATGTTGCTTTCATGAATCCTGGCAGCTGTTGTATTATCTGTGGGCTTTCAAGGCAGGAATTCGTTGGCAAAGGAATCCTGGAGGCGCTGGGAGCAGCCGTGATTCAGGGAGCTTTTGGAGCCCAGGGAAATGGTGCCCTTTTAGAATACGGATTGTCCTTTCGCTCTGCAGTAGGATGTGTTAGGGAAAAAAAAGAAACCAGAATACAGATTTCAGTAAGTCCCTTCCTTTGTCAAACCACACTTGCCTGTATTGGCGCACAGCTTGTTACTGTGGCCACACCTCTTGTATTTGCTGAGTATCTCCAGTCCTCGTCAATGTTCGGGGTGCTGTGTGTACCTTCTCTTGGAACCCCATAGCAACACTTTGATGTCATTCCAGACCCATTTTTCCAGGTGAGAAGCTGTCACAAAAGTTGTGCCAGGTCCTCAGAAACCAAGCAAGGCAGTTGGGATTAAGTCGCTTCCCCTATACAATCGCACCTGCATCCTGGTTAATGCATCACCCAGCAGGCAGGTACCTGCCGCTGTTCCTGAACAGCAGAGGTTCTCGACTGCACTTCCCAGGGGACACGTGGCAAGGTCTGGAGATATTTGTGGTTGTTATAACTGCTGGGGGAGGGAAGGATGCCACTGGCCTCCAGTGGGTAGAGGCCAGGGGCGCTGGTCAACATTCGAACTGCCCCGCACCCCCCAACAAAGAATTATCGGACCCCAGAAGTCAATAGTGCAGAGGTTGAGAAACACAGCTTAAGAGAGCACAGCTTTTCAGTACCCTCTCTGGTGCTTTCGTAGGAAGTTTCCGTTCAGCATCTTGACCCTGGTGATTCGTTCTTACCAGGTTTCTGGGTTTTTCTTCCAGTAGGGTGGCAAGACCTGGGCTGCATGTCAGAGTCAGTAGGCAACCTCGGTAAGGAGGAGGCAGTTGAACTGGCGACGTTCAGCTCTCGGAAGCTGAATTCCAGGACGTCGCCAATACTGCAGATTCACACCTTTGTTGCTGGGGGTGGTTGAGAAGAAAATCCACCCTCCCATTAGGGGCCTGAAATTCTTAGCACTTGCCATGTCATATTCTTTTCCTTCTTATGGGAATGGAGCGTATTCAAAAATTCACAACTGTGCTGCTGTACACGTCACACCAAAGGTCATTGCGATTGTCCAGGCTAGCCATCTGCATGTCTATTTTGAAAGAACGAGCAAACATGCACACCTGTTGCCCTTTGCATAGGGGTTCTGCTACCTTGCCCAATTGAATAAACACTTTCCTGGGCACATTTAAAGAGAAATTTGCTAGCTCAGACCTTTGAGGGATCCAAAGGTTTTTCCTAGGAGATAGTAGATTGTACTGAATTTCACCAAGACTGATAATCTTTAACCTGGAGAAGCTTGTAAAACGGGGCATGCTCCTCTTCCAGGCTTGCTGGGAGCTGCAGGCACCCCTCGGTATCTTGTCCCCCAACTTGAGTAAGGCCAGGTGCAGGACCGAGGAATGCCCACACATGAAGCTTGCCGCACCCGGGCACACCCTCAAAGCAAGGCTGGTAGGAGGAAGGCTGCTCAGGGCTCTGCTTTAATATGGAACCAAAGGGCACAGGAAACCCTTCAACTGTTCTGAGCCTCGGACGTGTATTACCATTTAACCCTCACAACCACCCTCAAGGTAGGTCCTGTCGTCGATAACGTTTTATAAATGAGGAAACAAAGTCGCAAAGAGGTTAAGTAACTTTATCAAGATTATATACACCTGAAATTCCCACCAGGGAATTAAATCAGAATTGTTCCAGGGCATCTTAGCCCCTCTGGTTTGGGGCAGGCCCCTCATAGAGAAAACCTTCCCGATGCCCAGGCTGGGTTGCCTACTTCTCTTCGAAGTTATTGTCCTGAGCCTCCTTCTTAAATGGGATTACCACTCTCTGTTGTAACTCTCCATTTCCGGTTCTGGCACTAGACTGTGAGTCCCTTGAGGATGCTGTCTGTATCCTTTCTGTGTCCCTAATATCCCAGGGTCTGGCGTAAGGTGAACGTGTGGTCAGTGTTTGTCGAATGAATACATGAATGTGTTAACTTGGATTAACTTTTTCAGAGACATTTTCAAGAAGATTTGGTGTGTATTTATTTAGATCTTGAATTTCCTTGGAGTGTTTTGTTTCGTTTCACATTGCCCATTCTTTTAAGTAAACTTTTTGTTCTAAGATTATTGTAGGTTCACACAGTTGTAAGAAATAATACAGAGCTCCCGTGTGCCTTTCATCCAGTTTCCTCCAGTGGCACGATCTTGCTAACCTGTAGGTACTATGGAAATTGATGTTGATACGATCCACCCATCTCAGTCAGATTTCCGCAGTTTTGCATGCGTTCAGCTTGCACGCTTTTAAACAATGATTGTTGGTCTCACAAAGGGTGGCGGTTAAAACCAGAAGGAGACACCGTCTTCAGGGATCCCTCAGAGGTGGGCGCTGTGGACAGTGAGGCAGGGCAGCCCTGCAGAGGCCTGGTTACGCGAGAGTCGGTTGAATTGAAGGTGCTGTCCGGCTAATTCCCGAAGATACAGCTCTTTTATTTCTGAAGCTTCATCCTTCTCATGCCACATTCCTGAGTTTTGTCTTGTCTGAGCACCACCTACACCCTTGTTTACGGGTTCGAATCCCAGCTCAGCTGCTTCCCGGAAATGAAAACACGGGCAAGTTAGTTAACTTCTCTGTGTCTCATCTGTAAAATGGGGTAATAATCACATGGACCTCTTAGGTTGCCGTGAGGGTTAAATGAGGTAGCACATGGCAGACGCACAGGAGAGCGCCCGACACATGATGATCGACTGATGGACATCAGAGTTGTTCTTGTTATCCATTATCTCTTTAAATTACGTCGATTTGCTTTATTTACTGAGCTTTGTCCTAAGCAGCCGTATCCATACATTAATAGGTTTCATGTAGTGGTTTTCCTTAATATACCTTAAAATAAAAACACTGCTATTAAGACAAATGTCTACTTACACGCCATCTGTTATCATGTCTAGGGAAACACAGTTGAAGACCCTGGGATCGGAGTGGCTTGGGGGATGCCTTCTTTTGTGTGTGTGTGTGTGTTGGGCAAATCACATGACTTGAGCCTCAGTTTCCTCAAATGGAGAGTGGGCACAGCAATAGAACCCACCTCGCACAAAGTGATGCGAAGTGTGGTTGTCAAGGCGCACAGGAGGCTCTCAGGAAATGCAGCCCTTTGCCTACCAAGAGCCTCCTGTGAGGCATGAGGCAAGTTGCTTGTCTCCTCTGAGCCCTGTGTTCTTACTCTATTAAATGGGAGAGTTGGACGAGATCCCTTTGAGGACTCTGTCCAGCTCTGAAAGTTTCAGATTCGAGGTCCCCAGTTGCCACTGGCACTTTGCTAAAAGAGGGGCTCATGTTCCAGTGTTTTGATGGAGTTGGTTGTGATGGGTGCACTTCTTTTTTTTTTTTCTTTTTCCTTTCAGCATATGATGGGGGTACAAATGTTTAAGTTACGTATATTGCCCTTGACCCATCCGAGTCAGAGCTTCAAGCGTGTCCATCCCCCGGAGGTGCGCGTCGCACTCATTATGTATGTATATACCCATCCACTTCTAAGGCTGAGATGTCCTGGAGTAATCTCAGATATCAGTCCTGGTCTCTGTCCAGAGAAGGAAGCACAAGGAAAGGAAAGTGGGCCACCACATCCTGGCACCTGCGTTCCAGTTTGGGGACCACAGAGACTCTGTGCTCCCATCTGCGCCCACAGGCTGCCTCCCCCGACCTCCTCTAGTATTTCGCTTGAACATCAGGCCCAGCAGGCAATGATCTGCTGGTGCCACTGGCCCAGGGAGCCTGAGAGTTGATGAGCCACTGGTACCTGGGGATGGTGGCCTTTGTCCTTGTCTGACCAGTGCCTGTGTCCCCATGAGCTCAGTTCTTTGTTCTGGTTCTCGAGTCTGTGAAGTAGAGAGTCCCAGCTTTGCCTGCGGGGGCATCCTTTGGAAATAAGAGTGGCATGTCGAAGCCACATGGTTTGGGGGGGAAAGTTGCTGAGTCTATAAGACACATCTCCTCACTTGAGTTGGCATTGTGGGGGAGAGAGGATAAGTCCTCAAAAGACCGGGATGAGAAGCAGATGGTTCATCCTGGTTGTGATAAGAGGCTGATGCCTTGCTGTAGTTTGAATTTTCTGAAGGAGCCAAATGATTGTAAAGATTGTATTTCTCCGCCTCTGCAGAATCACCCCTAAGCACTGTGCTCGTGACTCTGCAGAAAAACTAGGTGGCCAGGCAAACCTGATTCAGGTCCCAGCTGCTACTTGCTCGTTTGCTACATGAATACAATCAGTTCTGCTTAATCTTCTCTCAGCCTCAGTTTCCCCATCTGCAAAATGGCCCCATCATTGCATCATAAGATGTTTAAGAGTATTGATGGTGCCTGGAAATCAGCTAGCATAGGGTGAGGATAGATAAAGCCTGGCCCACGAAAAAGCCTTTCAGCTTTCATTGCCTCAGTTTTCTCATCTTCTAAGTGGGAGGAAATGATGCCTGTAATGGAGTGATACTAAGTCTAAGAACAAACAGCACTCGTAGTTGGTGGACAGACCCAGAGCAGTTATCAGCAGTAACTGAACGCCCCTGGGACACCAGCTCAATGACCTGCCATTCCTCAGGCCCGAGCAGTTGACCCAAGGGAGTGGTCAATCAAATAGTGCACAGAATCTTAGCACCTGAGCCCACAAGGAGTCTTTGAGCTGATTGAGTCTATACTAAGTCCTGTGACCTGATGCTTGGGGCCTCTTCTGCACCCTACTCAAGAAGGTGTCCAGCCTCCAGAGCTGATCTCATTCCAAGGGAAGGAGCTTTCATAGACATTAAGCCCAAATCCGCTATAGTATTATACGGGGCAGAGCTGGGACTCGAACCCAGGTCTGAGTGCACAGCTCATTCCTGTAACCCCTGGTCTCTGTCAGTCACTTCTGTAATCCAGCTCCTCGTTGCTGCATTCCTTTCAGAGCCTGGGGGAAGCTCCTCACACAGCCCCCATTGGGAGGACTTGATGTTATAGTTAGAAGGTTAGGTTTTATTCTCTTTGCAGTCAGAGGCCTGTGGTAGCTTATTACCTGGGGAGTGACATGATGATGTATTTTACTTTAAAATAATTCCTCTGGCTGCCCCATGCATGGCGGAAGCAGGGAGACCACTTAGGAGGCTGCTGCAGACAAGTGCAGGTGGCTCAGATTCAGGTGGAGACAGGAAGAGGATGACCCGGAAACGCGTGAGACGAAGCCCGGACACTAGGAAGTGCAGTCTGTGCCTGGGTTCAGATCCGGCCTGTGTGAAGGACACAGGAGCCTGAGCCTCTCTTCCCTCCTGCGTAAATTCTAAATCGCAGGAGGTGATCATCGGAGGTGGTGGCAATGGAACCCATCAGACGCAACTGTCACAAGTATTCATTGAGATAATAATACAGGCATCTCCTAGGGCTGCTGTCACAAGTTACCACAAACAGGGTGACGTGTCAGCAGGGCCCCACCCCCTCCAAAGGCTCTGGGCCTCCCGTCTTGTCTGCCGCCAGGGCAGGAACCGAGAACTCAGGGCTCCCTTCCAGCATCACTTTGTTCTGTCGCGTGGGACAGACCACATTTTGTTCCTCCTTTCATTTGTTCATGGACCCTGGTTTGTTTCCACCGTTTGGTTATTACGAATAGTGCTACGATGAATAATGGCGAAAAGTATCTGTTCAAGTCCCCACTTTCCATTCTTTTATACCCAAGAGTGGAATCGATGGTCATATGGGAATTCTATGTCTGACTTTTTGAGAAACTGCCAAACTGTTTTCCACCGTGGCCATATAGTTTGGGTCAAAGAAGTCACAGGGCCGCCTCAGATCCAACAGGGTGGAGAGACAGATGCCATCTCCAATGGGGGTGACAGGGTCACAGACGGAGGAGGTGGGGGGGTGATATTTGTGCCACTGTCTTTGGAATGTGCAACTCCCCACCCTGAGCACTAATGACTCCACTTACTCTTCCAGTGGATATTTTTCGACGCTTACTCTGTACAGGCAGGTGCCATGTGGGATGCGGACGGGACCATTGTACCTGTGGTTCTTGCCTCTCACATGAACTTGCAGTTACTTGAACAGCCTTAACTAAAATTATGAAATTAATTTTGGAGAAAGGGGTCTCAGTTTTCTTGATATTCTCTTCTCACTTTTGCCTGTTTTTAAAATTGATGAATAACTTAATGTGGCAAACTGCACTAAACCTAAATACACAGCTCCATGAGTTTTTACCTAGGAAAACAACCATGTCACTAGCACCCAGATCAAGCTATAGACCATCCCCGGTCCCCAGTGAGTTCCTCCGTGCCTCAAAGGGCAACTGCTATGTAACATCTGTCACGGTGGATGAGCTTTGCCCGTTTTTCAACTTCGTATTAATGGAGTCGTGCGCTAGGTGCCGGGCATCCCGCTCAGCACTGCCTGTGAAATCCCACAATTATTCTTCAATTTGCAACTGCAGGGAGGGCTGTGAAGAAAACAGGTTTTGTGCCACAGGAGCATGGAGTAGCGAAGGCTCTCCAAGTCTGGGGAGAATAGGAATGCTAGGAATAGGAACAGGAATTCTAGAAATAGGAATGCTCACCCTTACTAGGGACATGCTATTGGCCAGGCCCTGCCCATATAACATGGGGGCAATGTCAGCACGGCCAGAGCTGCAGGCTCTGGAACAGGCCCCGATGGGGTCAAACCCTCTACCCCCAGTGCTCTTTACTATCCGGTGTGACTCTGAGCAGGTGACTTTGCCTCTCTGTGCCTCAGTTTCCTTTTTTACAAAATCATCATTCCACAAATCTAAGTGAACAATGGACACGGAGCTTGCATTCTGTTGGGGACGTGGGGAAGACGGGCAAGATTGGGACGCCTGCAAGCAGGGAAAGGGGAGGAACGGGGAGGGCAGGGGCAATGTAAAACCAAATGCCCAAGACCTGAGGAAGACAGGCGGGGAGCCACCTGGGTCTCTGGGGAAGAGATTTTCAGGCAGCAGAAGGGGCAAGAGATGGGTCAGGCTTGCCTGGCAGTTGGAGGAAACTCCAGGGGGCCAGAGGCTGGAGCACAGTGGGAGGGTGTGGGCAGGAAGAGGGCAGAGAGGGAGAGGTGAGGGGTTCATGCTTGGGGGGGGCCTCCTGGGGGCCATGGTGGCAGCTTTGGTTTCACCCTGGGGGTGGGCGCCATTGGAGGGTTTTGACCAGAGGGAGGGCTGGTGTCATCTGGCCTGACATTTGCAAAGGACCAGCTCTAGCTGCTGAGTTGATTGCATACAGCCTGCAGGAAAATGAGGAGAACATTTGATGGTTCAGAAACCACAGCAGGGAACCTGGGACAAGGATGTGAGGGGAATGGTGGGGGTGAGAGAAGCGGACAGATTCTGGGTCTGCTTTTAAGGTGGAACCAACAGGATTTACGAGGAAGGACCGGGTGTGATGCACCAGAGGGCGTCTGGCAGGTGCAGTGGCTTAGAGAGCCTCGTGCAGGCACCAGAATTCAGGTCGAGTTGAAGAACACACCTCCAGTGTCATTGCCTGGTTTTCAGAGGTACTGTCTGTTTATAGGAAATGACTGGCTTTCTAGATACAATAGTGATATAAAAGTTTCCACTTGAATTTGCTGCTGTTAAAAAGCAAGAGAATTTCATGCACATGTCTTATAAATGTTGGTAAATACAGACAATTTAGGGAGACTGCAAATGTTGACTTCGGAGAAACATGCAACTCTGTATGTTGCTGACGTGTTAGCAGAAAAAGGACCCAGTGACTGAGGCCGAAAGTAGCTCCCCGACAGCAGGATCCGGTGCTTTCTCTAGACACCAGACAGACCTATGGTTTGAAGGCTAGAATGCCTAGCTCAGGAGTCAACAAACCATTTCTATAAAGGGCCAGATGGTCAATATTTTCAGCCGCATAGGCCCCATGGTTTCTCTTGCAAATACTCAGCTCTGCAGGGGTAGCGCATAAGCAGCCATGAATGAATAAATGGATGGGTTTAGCTGTGTTTTAATAAAACCTTATATTTACAAAATCAGGCCAGTGCCATAGTTATAGACCCCTTGCCTAGAATTTGAATCCCAGAGCAGCAGCATGTCCTCAAAGAACATCCTTTTTCCTGGCCTTCTGGGAATTCTAGACTTCTAACCTCCCAGCTTCTTTTCCTTCACTGTCTTAGAATGAGTAGAGAAGTTTCACTTTGTGTCAACTACAAACGCACTAAACTGCCTGATTGTGCTGACCTACTTTCAGCTTTAAGTATTTCCACCTGGGGATTGGAATCTAATTTGACCTGGTTCAGTGCTAGAAAACTAATGTCCTTGTTATAATCTATTTGGAAGCTCATCTCCTCTTTCCACACCTTCGGAAACCAAACTGAACACAGATCAATTTTGAAGTGCCTCTGGGCTCCCTGTTAATGCCATGTCAAGTTATTCAATAGTTGTTTTCCTATAATTAAATCTCTAGACACACGCAGCTGTCATCAACCGAAGTCACTCCCGTTGTGCTGTTCAAGTTCTCTGTGCATATTGTTTGAGAAAGCTAGAGAGGCTCCAAACGTGTGATAAAATTAATAATGCAGGTTATTAATGAAGAATCAAAAACTATAAAAGGTAGAAACAAGTAGAAGCCACTTCCTAGCCTCACGTCCAAGATAAAACAGTGTTAAACAGAAAATACACTTCTTTCCAGCCTTCCTTTATTGGTTTATGGTTTTGTTTTTGGGCCTCTACAAAATTATAGACAGACTGCACATAAAATTTTATTGTCTTTTTCTCTCTCGTTACATTGCTTCAAAAACATTTTCTTGTCTTTTTTACATAGTTTCCCGTAAGTGTCATATAATCAAGTAGCTGTACCACAACTTATTTGAGCGATCCTCTACTGTTGGTTGGTTACATTGTTTTCTGCTGTGCACGCTTTTTAAATTCAGCTGCTCTGAACATCTCTGAGC
This sequence comes from Indri indri, assembly GCA_004363605.1. Lineage (NCBI taxonomy): Eukaryota > Metazoa > Chordata > Mammalia > Primates > Indriidae > Indri > Indri indri. The sequence goes on along the minus strand of RJWJ010014261.1, from coordinate 5,935 downwards.
ACAGAACATTCCTTTATTTAGGATTACTTGCATTAGCTAAATATTTACACTTGGGATTATTTGAGGGCAAAGTATTTGATATCTCCTTATCCCTTGTAGCTATATTGTTTTCCAGAGGGTTGGGCTGAGATACTCCCCAGCAGTGTCTGTTTGGAGAGAGAGCCAGGGATAATGTTCTGATACTCCGACTTCGGATCAGACTTGCAGATAGTATAACTCCCAGGTGGTCAGTCGGTCGGTGTTTTTTTCTCTTGAGTCTCATGTCCAAGAAAGGAGATTACTCCACACTCAACACACATCCTCAAATTCACAAAGCAGTTAAGAGAGAAGTCAGATTTCATAGTCTAAATGATGCTATTGCTTGAGTATAACTGTGCTAGCCATTTGCCCATGTTTCTTGGTAGCAACTCTATACCCTTGGATTAGGACTTTGCACACTATATGATTATAATAATTTTGTTTTATAATTGTGTCATTTGGAGAAGTTACTTTTATTCTGAGCTCTCTACTCCCTTGTCTGTGAAATGGGAATAGTAAAAATTAATTCAACAAATACTCAATCTGCCCATCATGTATGCCAGGCACTGTGCAGCCCATCTCTTGGGAATGGACTGGCTTGCACAGAGGGCATGCATTAAACAGATATGCAAATAAATGTGTAAGTACAAAGTGTGATAAGTGGAAAGAATTTCACAAGAAGCTGTAAGAAATTATATTTATTTCCACAAGAAGGTTAAAAAGGATTCTCTGAAGAGATAACATAGAATAATTGAGACTTGAGTGATTCATAGAATTGGACAAGGAGGACTGAGGGAAGCAGTCCAGGCAGCAAGAATGGCCAGTACAAAGGCCCTGAGGCCACAGAGCTCTGTGTCTTCCAGGAAGCAGAGGCTGGAATGGGTGCAGTGGCATGCCATCAGGAGAGGAGAGAGAAGCAGGCAGAGGTGGCTTAGGCAGCATCTCAGAGGCCTCATGAAAGGCTGGGGGCCACCTTGAAGCTGGAGAGTGACAAGCTAGGGCTGTGGAGGCAGGAAGATGACTCTACGGGGTAGAGTCCTGGTGAGCGATGACTGTGGTCACTCTAGTCCTGGTGAGCGATGACTGTGGTGGTCTGGAGGAAGTCATGGAAATGAGGGAGAGAAGTGGATGAATTAGAGACATTGTAGAGAGAGGCAAATTAGGGTCCCCTTTCTGCCTCTCTTCCTGGTTTCATCCTCAGTCTCATGCCCAAGAAGTCAGGGCTCAAGCGTGGTTTACTTTTATGCCAGTAGGCAAGCAGGCAAGAGGGAAGCCTGCAGTTGCAAGGCAGCAGCCACACTATGGAACCAAAAAGCTGGCTGGACTTGACCCCAGTGCTTGCTGGCCAGCAGTCAGCATGTTGGCAGCTGCACATTATGTATTGCCCAGGCTTCAAACTGGCCCAGGATCATCCCAGAACCTGTCATAAACTATCACCACCATCCCCATCTGGAAGAGAATATCGCCAGTACTCTTGTGTCATAATTAAAACCAGTGGTCAGACTTGGCCTGCGTAGGAGAGAGCTGGAGCCAGCTGGCTGTCCCACGGTGTGATCCCAGATGATCCCACGAATGAATGAAGCCAGCCTTGGGTTCCGACAGGTAGCTGCTCTGAGGGGATGGAAACCTGAACTCCATGCCTCTTAATTCTCATCCCATGGAGACAAAGCAAGCGTTGCTGTGGTTGCAGAAAGGGGTGAGGGGGGTTGTATTCATTGTCCAGTTTATTATCAACTCTTAAAGTCTCACACTAGTAAGAAGTTCAGAGTTAGCTGCATACTTTTAAACTAATGCTTAAATGATCTTATGTATTGACCAATCAAATTCCCTAAAATTAAGTGCCACAAGTTAAATCTTTTTCATGGAGGTTTAATTTTTACAGACACATGTGACTGACAAGATGTAAAAGAATATTCGGCATTCATTGGTGACAACAGGAGAGACCAGGTTTTGGGGTGAACTTTGTTTCAAACTCCAGCTCCTCAGGTCATTAGCTCTATGATCTTGGGGCATGTTCCTAAAATACCTGAGCTACAGTTTTCTCCTCTGCAGCTCATAAGAGCACCTACTTCACAGGGTCGTGAGAATAAATACCAGCAGCTCATTAAATGGTGGCCAATATCATTATTTAAGGTTTAGACTCATACCAGGTATACAAGGGCTGTCTGGAAAGTATCCAGCCATGTGATATGTTCTCATTATATTAACAATAGCTGGATACTTTCTGGGACAGCCCTCATATATCAGTACCACCAAGCTGCATTCTCCAGTGAGTTGCACACAGCTACTGAGCACCCAGAACGCGGCTGGTCTGAACTGAGATGTGCTGGAAGCATAAAATACATGCCTGATTTTGAAGACTTAGCATGCGGAAAAGAATATTAAAATATTGTTAATTTGTTTTCATATAAGTTTCATGTTGAAAAGTTGAGATATTGGACACATCCAGTTCAATAGAATTAACAGTAATTGCATCTGTTTCTTTTCTTTTTTGATGTGACCACTAGAAAAATTTAAATTGCACGTGCGACTCGCATTTGCATTTCTTTTCAACAGCATGGATCTAAAGTCATGGTGTAAGAAGTAGGAATGATTAAGAAATGGGAAAAGCATGGGCTTGGCAGTCAGAAAGACTTAGGGGCTGATCTGGGTAGCACCACTCCCTGTGTGCTTTTAGAGGAGTCATCTAGCCTCTGCGTGCCTCCACTAACATCTGTAAAATGGGAACAAAAACCCTACCACAAAAGCATTGTGTTGAGGTTTCCATGAGGTCATATATGTAAAGTGCTTAAGTTCAATCCCAGCCGCAAGATAGGTGCTCAAACCCAAACGAAGGCTATAGCTTTTGCTACATGAGTTAGGCATGCCTAGTATTCAGAAGTGGGCTAAGTAAATCCTGAAGATAAATGAATAACAATAACTCTATTTGTTTAGCAAGATAAACTTTTGCGTGCACCTCCGTGACTATCTTTTATCTTCAGAATGACCTTGGGAGGTAAGGACAGTCCCTTAGAGAGAGGAAACAGGCTCAGGAGCACTTCCAGGTCTGAGCAGGAACTAGAACCAGGTCTATTGGGTTCCTTGGAAACTTTCCAAGCCTCCTTGGTGCATCTCTGTGTTTACTTCACCCCCTGGTTAAGTAGTTTCCACAGTGGTCCCCAAAACAAGAGAGTTGACCAATATTCAGTGTAATATAAGTAGAATTATTCTGGGAAAAAATGGTTTGTGCATTTAAAATTTTATAGATTTTGATGAATTGCTCACTAAGACATTTGTATAAATTTCCCCTCCTGCCAGCAATGTATGAAAAGCCAGTTCCCCACCACCACCAACATGGCCAGATATTTCATAATAACAAGTCCGTGTGGAGAAAGCAGAAGGAAGGGGAGATGGCAGCAGGGAGGCCAGGCAGGAGGCTGGGGCGACTGTCCAGCTAGGAAATGATGGGTACTGAACAAGAAGACAAGAGAGAGGACAGGATGGAGCCCAGAGCTGGTGAGAACAGACTGACCTTGATAAGCAGGACATCCCGTTAGAGGTATCTGCCGGACCAGGGAGGACGATCTGGGGATAGTGACTCACTTGTGGAAACCATCAGTGTGCATGAGATCTCCCAGAGTTGGGGTGGGGTGGGTGGATGGATGGATGGACGGATGGATGGACGGATGGATGAGTGGATGGGAAGATGGTGGATGGGTGGATAGATGGAGTGGATGGGTGGATGGATGGACGGATGGATGAGTGGTTGGGAAGATGGAGTGGATGGGTGGATAGATGGAGTGGATGGATGGATGGATGGACGGATGGATGAGTGGATGGGAAGATGGAGTGGATGGGGTGTGGATAGAGAAATGGATGAATAAATGGACAGATTGATAGAAAAAGAGAAACCTTCATTTTATTTTATTTAGATGGAACCATATGAAATAGCTGTTTTTGTTCAGAAATGATCAAATACTTAATTTTATTCAGGCTGAAGTATTTTGGGGGAAGAGAACTGATGTCTGCAATTTACTCTGAAAGGCATCAGAAGAGGGAAGGGATTAAGGGATAGACGGATGGTAGACGTGCGACAACGCGAGCGAGCGCAGTAACAGTGTCAATGCTGGAAACCAGGTGGGGGTGTACAGGTGTTCACTGCACAATTCTTTCCACTTTGCTTTACATTGGAAATTTCCATAATAAATCCATGGGAAATGGTTTTCATTGGTAAATATTGGCACTTTCATGTGGTTTCCCCTGATATTTATTTCTCATTTGGTCAAGAGAGGTTTCCAGGTTCCCAGTCTGTAGCATCAGTAGATCTGCTTTGGGCAATCTCCTTTGGCCTTATTCATCCCAGATTTTGGGGCCGGGGGCCGACATTTCTTCAGGTTGAATTGCCCTAACGTGCTGATTACTGCGCCGAGGATGTCGGTATCTGTCTTGTAATAATTATAGATTTCCTCAGCGATTTGATCCCATTGGTTGTCCTGGCAACAGCGTAATGGCTCGACTGGAGTGCTGTCACGGTGATTTAGAACCAACATGTCTCTCTTGCAGCCTCCGATCTGGGTGCCCCCACCCCCTTGCTGTCGTTATGGCAACTGATGAGCAGCACATGACCGAAAAGCTCTGTGTCCCCCTCCCCCCATCTTGTGATCATCGCCACTTCCTCTCCTGGGCCCCCCGTGGACCGGCTGCAATAGGGGGTCTAGAATAATTGGTTTCCCAAGGTTCCTCCCCAAACCCCTAGATGGGGTCAGAGCAGCCCCTCTGCCCTGGAGGTCTTGGGAGCTGACTTCGCGCCCCTCAGACCCCCGTCATGGCTACGCCTGGACCCGAGACGGCAGCAGAGACCTGGGGAAGCCATTTAAGGACCTAAAGCCTCGGATCTCTGCCTTGTCCCTTCAGAGCTTCCTGAGCCTGTTAAAGAAAAATCTAGGAAGAGGCCCCTGCAAGGGGAAAGGGGAGGGAAACAGCCTGTCTCAGAAGGTCTGAGATGATGGGGTTCATCCTCCTGGCTTAAACCGAGCCAGGCTTAAAACATCTTTTTAAAAAAATCTGTATTCTATTTTCCCTCTCTGTTTATGTCTTTTTTCCTGCCTCTGTTTCTCTTTGTTTCTGTGTGAATCTTTTCCTTCTTGTTTCGGTCTGGAAATCCCCTCCCCGTCCCGAGTCCATCTTTCAGTCTTTCTTGCTGTCTCCCCCACCCTCACCTTCTCTCCATCCCTCCCCCTCGCGCACTTGCTGGGTACTAGCTGAGCGCCCTTTTCCCAAACCCGCTTTGCTCCTGAGGGACCCTTTCCTCTCTCCTGTACCTGCGCCCATGTTCTGGGGACTGTCTGGAAGTCTGGAGCACCCTCCGGCATGGGGGAGCTTGTACCCAGAGGCATCTCTTAGGATGAACGCAGACAGCTGTGTTCCTGGGACTCTGCGGAATGACATAGAGGAGGCATTTTAAGCAGGCGAGCTGGGCTTGCTGCAGCACCCCTGACTGCCAGGCACCCGAGTGCAGGGGCGTGTGTGTGCGTGTGTGTGTGCATCCTCACGTTCATGTCTGCTGGCATGTGGAGGTGTGTGTCAGTGGCAGTTATCTATGGTGTTGTGGTATGCAAGTGTGTGCACACCCGTGTACATGTGTGTGCAAGCGTGCTTGTGCGTGGCTTTCTGTGTGAAGAACACACAAACGTACATGTCAGATTTTTCAAGGATGCTTTGTGAAGAGAACACAGCAAGATGAGCCCCTTGAAAGTGGGAGCAAAATAACAAAAGATGGACATAAAAATGACAGATAAGGACATTGGGCTTATCAGTAGGCTTGCAGCTCCACTGTCCGCATGCTCTGGTCCCAGGAAATGAAGTGAGGGTCACCTTGACAAGGCATTTTTGCTCAAGCCCCAGAATAAATCCTTTCATTCTAAGGGCTAAAACAGCA
>RJWJ010014260.1:0-38316 GCA_004363605.1 Indri indri | reverse complement strand
GCGGATGTGATTATGTCAAGAATCTCAGGATGGGCTCGTCCGGGGTGCAGAGGGTGGGCCCCGAATCCAATGGCAAGTGCCCTTAGAGGAAGAGGAGACAGGCAGCAGAGGAGACCCAGAGGGGAGGATTCTTGTGAAGACAGAGACGGAGGCCGGAGTGCCGCTGCCGTGAGCCGGGAGAGCCGGCAGCCACCGGAAGTGGAAGAGACAAGGAAAGGTCCTCCCCTGGAGCCTTCAGAGGGAAAAGGGTCCCATCAACACCTTGACTTTGGACTTCTGGCCTCCACACTGTTGTTTTAAGCCACCCAGGCTGTGGTCGCTCCTCGCGGCAGCGCTGGGAGATGAACACACACTCAGAGGGTTACAGCGAGGAAATGCAGCGCAGAGTGGGGGCTCCGGCTCCCCACCTCAGTGTCATGTGGGGCAAGGTCAGGCAGGGAAGGGGGCACGAGGACCAGCCCTGGACCCAGCCTCCCCCTGCACCTGCTGTCCCCCAGCCCAGTGGTGATCCCGGCTGCCTAGACTCGTGGTGGCCACAGCAGGGGACAGTGAGCAGGGGAGGACTGGCGGGCGCCACCCTCCTGAGCCAGCTGAGCTAGTTTCAGCCCCTCAGCCTCTGAAGGCAGGATTTGTCCCCTTTTCTGCGAACCCACCCATGTGCGCCTGCTTCACAGAGAGCGGATTGTCCGGGGGCATTAAATGAAGTTCTTCTCCGCGGCACCTCCTCCTCCCTGCTTTGCCTCTGGCAGCGGCGGGCTCCGGGAGGAGGTTTCCTGTGTGCTTCTGAAACATGCCTCTGAGCTGTGCTGGCCAGAAAAGTCGGGATCAGTCCCCTCAGCCCCCCACAGTGCCCTTGTTCTGCAGACAGGTCAGAGGGACCAGAGAGAAGGGGGACAAGTTCCTCAGAGCCATCCATCTGCCCAGGTAAGTCTGGTAAGCACCTGTCCCTTGCCACGGGACTTATTCCTGAGCTCTGGATGTGCAGAGGCCTGCTGGGGGCGCCATGGATGGTGGTCCAGGTTGGGCACAGAGCAGGTGGCTGAGGGATGAGTGAGGCTGAAGTCCAGCCCATGCCCTGCTGGCCACATCAAGCCCTGGTGAGGATCTTTGTCCACTTGGAGACCGGACACTTCCTCCTAACTCACCCTCAGGCACACTGTGGACTCCCAGCAGCCCTGACACCGGCAGTGTGTGGCTTAGCACAGAAATTATCCACCTAACCGGAAATGTGGAAGCAGGAAAGGGGCGCCAGGCCCAGGCAAGATGGGTGGGACACCTCTGGCCAGAGGGGCCCATGGAAGAGACAGCAGGCAGGATGTGTGGTGGTGACACCCTGGAATCTTGGGCTGTGACTCTGCAGACCAGCAGGAGCATTGTGAGAGCTTGGAGGCCTTTAGGAAGACCCGTGACAAAGAGCGCCAGCCTGGCTTCGCTGGAAGGCTTCAGAACGTGCGGACAGTGGGTGACCTCCTTCTCGAGTTATCAAAGGGTGGGTGTGAGCAGCGCAGCTTTGGACCCGCCTGGGCTGGTGCCACTGCACAGCTGAGCCGCCACCAGAACGGGCTCTCCTGTAGACAGCCCCACCATGGAACCTTCTGTTACCTTCTCTAGAACACCTGTTCTCCCCAGAATGCCAGCACCGTGAGGGCAGGGCGCTGTTTTGTTTGCTGCCATGTCCCACGTGTCTAATACAGTGCCCGACATGTCGTAGCCCACAGTGACTTGTTAAATGAGTGAATAAATGAATTCTCATGACCCCTCATCTCTTGCACACATCGGCCCCTGGAGACCCCTCCCTCTCCTGTGCTTCTACATAGTTTTGGGATCCACAGTCTGGACTGACGGAGACCAGAGATGAAATACCGAGAATCCGGGTGGCCTGGGAAACACAGGCCGGGTGTCCATGGTGACCATGACCTTGGCCTTTCTTCAAAAATTACTCCCCTGCCCCCCACCCCCGGCTCCAAGCTCACGGGCACCTGTACTCTGGAGGTAAAAGCTGATCAGAGACACACGCAGAGCTCGGTTTCTGCAGCCACTGGGTGGAAACGCACCTCCCTCCCGAAAGTCAGCTCTGCCCCTGCAGCCCCCAACGCCGCCCATAGCTGGAGGCCAACCCGTGTCTTCCGTGGGCATCTCTGGACTTGTTAATGAACCTGGCTGCTCTCCCCACAGCATACACTTAAGGAGAACATGTCCTTCCCAAATGAGCTTTAATCGCTGTTGTGCTGTCGCCATCATTCTGTCTGGGAAAACCACTTTGCAGCCCTCCCAGCCTTGCGCCTCCCTGAGGACCTGCAGCGTCTCATTCCCTGTCTGCCCCTGCGGACCCTCTGTCCACCCTTCCCCGCCCTGCCCTGGGCCCCGGGAGGCTGCGTGTGTGGCCCGAATCCTCGGGTGTCGGTGAGGGGGTTCTCCCCTGGCTTGCGGCCTCCTTCACGATGGCCACAGCTCCTGCCAGGCGGCCCTGTCCTCACGTCCCCCGCTCCAGGTTCCCACACCTGCCTCCCTCGCCTGCGCAGGCCGAGAGGTGTCGGGGATCCTGGCTTTGCTGGAGGGATGCTCGCCAGCCCCGCGGGTTTCCCTCGACTGTGCCCACGCCTTTCTAAGTGGTCCTTCTGTGACCACCCTTCACTTGCCCTGTTCGAGCACATCTGCTTCCTTCTGGGACCTCGGGAAGCAAATGGGCTGACCTCTGGGCTGATGTGTCTTGAGACCAATCTAGAAAGAGATCCCAGAGCTCTGGGGCCAAGAGTGGGACAGGGTGGTGCAGGTAAACACCAGCACCAATGCCGGTGACCTCAGGGGAGGTCCCGTGGGAGACGGAGAGGGAGCGGTTTATTTCTCCAGCACCTCCTTCCTCAGAGTCCCAGGGCTGGGTTGGGCAAGGAAGGGCAGATTCTGAGTTAGGGCTGATTTCCAACAGAGTTGATCCTCAGCTGGGCTGAGCACCAAGGGCCACGTGGATGGCTGTGTAGGCCGTGCACTGCAGAACTCGAAGGACATCATTTGTGCCTTCATCCACACAAGTGACACCCCCCGAGTTGTGCAGTGTGCAACGTGCACAACTGTCTGCGTCGGTCCTGTGGGAATCTTGTTTGCTTGGTTCAGCGTGGGCTCACAGTAAGCAGAACCAGAGGACAGGGCAGAAGAAGAGGAGAAGGTAACAGGGGGAGGGATGGGAGGCAGAGCTCTGGTCAAATGATTTCAAGTTCCGGGCCTGGCCGGAGCAGCCTGACACTGCCCGAGGCTCCATGGGAAGTGCACGCTGTTCTATTTCACCAGATGACTCAGAATCAAAATCCTTTCCTCAGAAAAAACGATGCCCAAGCAGGTGCGGAGTGAACTGTGTTCCCTCCGAGGGTGCTGCTATCGATTCCCCATAAACGAGGCTGGGCCGAGCCCCAGAGGTGCGGCTGCGAGCAGTGCTTCGTGTGTCTCGGTTAATGTGAAAGGGGAAAATGACCTCGAAACGGGGCTGTTTTTTCCATTTCCAGCCTCCTCCGCTGCGGCTCCCTCCTTCCTCCCAGCCAGGTATTCACAGGCCCAGGGATGCGATCTGGATTGAGGGTGTGGGGCTGGGTTTGTCCTTTAGGGTTCAGCACGTGCCATGACTTCTGGGCTCCAGTCTGGGGTCCCCTCCCAGCCACGGGACCCAGGCAGGGGTGGGGGCTCACGAAAGACTTAAGGCCCCGTATCAGGGGCCACCCCTGCACCCTCCTCTGCTCCTTCCTCGGCTGCCCAGCACCCCACCAGGCTGTCTTGGCGTGTGACTGTATCTGTGACTAGAGTGTGCAGGGGAGGGGTGGGCAATGTGCAGGGGGTGCCGCACCCCTCAGGGATGCCTGGGCCTTTGGCCCCCCTCGCCCAACCCCAGCCCCAGCCAATCAGCAACTCCGAAGCTAGTCACACCCAGCATCCTCTCTGCTCGGGCCTCAGTCTCCCCAGGGCAAGGGCCCCTCAGCCAAGTAACCCCACGGGATACCCAGCGTGCCACGCAGTGTCAGACAAAACTCCATTCTTCCATTCTCTGCACTCACCGCTTGTGAATCTGAGAGTGACCGCAGCCCCCTGAGAAAGGCGCCCTCTCCACGCCCAAAAGGTCTGTCTTTCCTCCAGCTGCCGACCCACCACCCGTCCCCCGACACACAGAAAGGAAGCCGAGGCTTTCGGACACTCACGGAGGAGATATTCCGAGCTGTCGTGGTCGTAATCATTGTCCTCGGGGAAGTGGTTGATCCGGAAGCAGTGTCCCTTGTAGATCCCTGGAGGGGACGAGACGGAGAGAGCATCGTAAACGTGCTGCGGTTCTCTTGTCCGCTCACTCCTCCGAGGCTCTGTGCAGGCCCCGGGGACAGGGAGGGGGAAAGGCCGGCTCCAGTGTCCCCGGTCTAGTGGTGGCACAGGAGAGAGACACACAGAGGATGAGCGCACAGGGGCAGACGTTCCCCAGAGGTGACCATATCACTTACGGTCCAAGTCTGGACACCCGCGAGAGTAAAGGGTCACTCCAGGAATAACTGCTGGGACAAGGGGCGCTAAGCAGAACTGCCCTGAGCAAGCAGGACGTGGGATCCCTCACCAAGGGGACTCTCAGCCACACTGTGAAAAACAACAAGGAATTCGCCCCCTGGGAAGGGGGCGGAGGGGCCTGCTAGGCAGAGGAGCAAGGTCCCTAAAGACAAGAGTGGGGTTGGAGTCTGCCTGTCTGAGTCTTTCTCTCTCTAGAACCAAAGTCTTGGTGAAGCCCTCCTAAGATGCACAGCTGGGGCAGAGTCCAGGCCCCTCAACTCAATGTGATTGAAGGAAGAGAACATGGAGTGTGAGAAACGTCCAGAAGGGCTGAGACCATGTCTTGCCCGGTTCTCTCCTCTCCGCTCTGAGAAGTGGCCCTTACAGGGTGGGAGGCAGGTCTCCCTGGGTAGTTTAGTAACTGCAGGAGGACAGGCCGGTCCTCCCTTCCAGAATCTTCCATTCAGCACCCCCTGTCCATCCTTTGCTCCCCTGCAGTCTGGGAATGCCCGGCACAAAACTGATGCCAGTGGAAGGGGAGGCGGTCACAGGGTGTCACTGTCACACCCTATCTTGCCAGCCAAGCCCCTCACGGCCGGGTCAGCCTCCCGACCTACGTGGCCCGTGCTGGGACTGTTTCCAACTGGGGCTAATTCTTTTTCCGCAGCGGCTGCCAAGCGTCCCCCTGGCCTCAGTTGGTCAGGAGCACAGTCTTGCAGCGAGGTCTGTGCCAATCGCACATCCGTCTCTGTGCTTCCAATCGGGAGAGGTCCCTGGTGAGTGGGAAGCAGGCCACTCTGCCACCTGGTCACCAAGTTGCTGGTGACCAGACGGCCGTCCCCAAGCCTCCCCTCCACTGGGCTCCCTCAGCTGCTGCCTCCGAAGTGCTGGGGTGCTCAGTAGCAGCCCTGCATCCTGAAGGCCCACGTGGGTGGGCTGGGCCTGGGCAGGGGCTCAGAGGGGAAGCCTTGAGTGGGGCACACTTCGACAGCGTCCTCTGTGCAGCACGAGCAACGTGGGTGACCCCTCGGTCCCATCTGCAGGACGGGCATCACCACAGCCCTTATCTTCTGGGGATCTCAGGAGAATTACACGAGGGGACACCTGAAAGTCACTTCAGATGATTATTGGCCCATGGGGGTGGCTCAGGGGAGGTTTGCTGCCATTGGACCCAGAAATCACCCGTCCTCTGCTCTTCCGTGAGCAGCTGAACCGGCGGAGGACCACGAGGGTTTGTGAGCAAGAGCAACGAGCACCAGGACAGACAGGCTGGCCTCAGGATGGCCGGGCGAGGGCGTGGGGACACAGAGGCCAGCGAGGGCCACACCTCCCTCACTCCTGGTCCCACACCACAGATGTCCGTGGACCCGGAATAAGCATTTTCCCAGACAGGGAGGGCTAGGCGGTCTCTCCACCACTCCTTCCCTCCCCAGTGCACCTTTTCCCCCCCTTTTTTGGCTACTTCATGGGTCTACACAAAATCACCAAGTCACACATGCTTGTTGGGACAAGTCAAACACAAAGAGGTCGAAAAAGAAAAAGTAAATAATCTTTCCTTTCAGATTTGTTCTCCAGCAAAAGACCACTACGTTTGCTATATGTCTTCCCACATCTTCCTTTGTATGTTCACCTGTGCGCACACACACACACACACACACACACACACACACACACACACACATACAGGAGGACTCCATCTTTAAAAAAATTATGCTTTTCCTGAGATCACTGTAGATTCACGTGCAGTTGTAAGAAATAATACTGGGAGCATCCAAGCACCTCTTACACCCACTTTCCCCCAATGGAAACATCTTGCGAAACTGCAGTCCAATATCCCAACCAGGACACTGACACCGATACAGTCAAGCCAGCACGGTCACGTCCCCAGCCGGACCCCTCCTGTGGCCCTGTCACAGCCACGCCCACCTCCCTCCCTCCTCCTTCTCTCCTTGACCCAAGGCAGCGCGAAGATGTCCTCCATGTGAGTTGTTCTGTCATTTCAAGAATGTTCTACAAATGGAATCAAACAGCGTGCAACCTTTGGGGACTGGCTGTTTGCGCCTGGCATAACTCTCCCGAGATCCATCCAAGCTGTCGTGTGCTTCGATAGTCTGTTCCGCTTCATAGCCGAGCAGGATCCCGCGGCACGAGTGCGCCATTATTTGTTTGTTCAATCCCTCGCCCACTGAAGGACACCTGTCGTTTCCAGCTACGGCTAACACACCCGCAGAGGAGAAGGGCATGAGTTGTCTTTAGCCTCATGGAAAGTGAACGAGATTGTTCTCTGCCCCGCGAGCAAAGAATTTGGAATATTTTCCCTAAGAGGTCAAACACCTTCAGCCATTGCTTCACTGATGGCTCCAAGAGCCTTCCTCCCTCTGGCTGCGTCCTCTGGGTCTGCTCCCAACTCTCGGCGCCCAAGGCACAGCTCCCGCCACCAGCCCAAGCAGGCTGCGTCTGATCAGCCCAAAGCACGTGGGCGCCGCCCCTCCTCATCCCTGGCCCCCGTGCTTCTGTGGATGGGACCTGGTGTCCCCGTGGACTCGGCCTCCTAGGACTTTCTCCCAACAGTCCCCTCCCCTCCCCCTCAATCCGTTTTTGTGGAGTGGGGTGTTGAGCTCTAAGGACTTCACATTTATCCCTGTCAAATGTAATTTTGTTAGTGTTGGCCTAAGGCATTTAATAGGGAGAAAATTAATGGCTGATGCGAGAAGAGAGAAAACCATTTCCAATCCACAACCATTTCCGTGTTCTCACTCCACAAACGGGCCGTTTGCTGTGTCATCTGTTAAGTGATATTTAGGGTGGTTAATTTGGAGATCCTGAGTGGTTTACGGCAGGGACACTGAGGCACTTAGCGGGGTGCGGGGAGGGGTCGCTGGCCTGTGCTCCCAGAGATGCTGCCATCGCCTTCCTGAGGGTTGGGTAAGTGCCCTGTGAGACCTCGTTAGTCACACGGCTTCGGGCAAGTTATTCCTTCATCTGTGAAAGCCAGGAATTGGCCTGGAGGGAGCCGCTCCTGCTCCAAGGTTCCAGGACGACTTCGTGGAGGCAAGGTCCAGGCGTGTGTGCGTACACGTCCACATCCACGCGGCTCTGCACGCCACGAGCCACTGTGTTATCCAGAAAGCAATATCCCCAAACGTGCCCACTGTTTTATTTCTGGGTGGTGGGGGAATGAATGATTACTTTTTTCTACACTCTTCTGTGTTTTCTGAATTTTCTACAATGTTTGAAAATGAACCAATAAAAGAAACTAAGAAAAGAAACTGGATTCTTTATAGAGGTGGGCGTGTGGGTAGTGTGTTAGCCTCTCCTGGTGAGGCCCCCAGTCTCCTCTCCCACCTTGACCTCTGTGAAGGTCATGCCCTGGGGTTAAGCCCCCAAGAACCACCAGGTGACCAACTCCTGGGACTCGGAGGGAGGCCACCCCAGATATGCCACCCGTACATGAGCCCTGGGCTCAGGCTAGCCAGCGCTAAAATCAGGAGAGTTCTGGGAAAACTGGGGCAAGCTGGTCACCCTCTAAGCCATTTCGAGGATGCTGGCATCTGACATAAGCCTCCATAATGGGCCACCTCAGAGGCCCATTGTAATTAAGGGACTCCTGGAGGAAAGACTGTCAGAGGGCGACTTCATAATGGCAATCATTCATGTAACCCCGTATCATTTGCATTTCCATAAGTGTCACCTCATTTGACGCTCATAAACATTAACAGCCGCCAGGGGCACCTATCGAGAGTGTCCCCCCGTATCTCTCAGCCCACCTTTCACCCCAGCCATGCGCGGCTGCGGCAACCACCTCCACGCAGGTGCAACCTGCTGACACCTCAATTCAACCGCACCAATTATTTCTTGCTTTCTGCCCCTGGCACTGAGCAGGTTGCCGGCGGGGAGTGCTCTGCGCCTGGGCACGTGCATCTGGAGGTTCGAGGGATTAACAACCCCCGGGGAAGCCTATGAGCCGTGGAGGACAGGACAGGAGCTGGCGGATAAATGTTCCCAAACTCTGTTCCTTGGATAGGCCAATCTGAAGTCCATTCTCCACTGCCTCCGAAGGGGTGGGTCCCGGCGGGACCAAGCCAGGCAATGGTCAACTCCACTCAGGACATCCCCTGAGCTGGCTTCCCCTGCCCCATGCCCGTTCCCTTGGTTGGCCACCCCGGATACACCGCCTGCACACAAGCCCTGGGCAGGCTGAGACGACGGCCACTGTGCTGGGCACGGCCCACACCTCAGCTCATCCCCTCTCTACACTAATGCTCCCTTGAAGATGCAGGCAAGAGGCTTGGGGATAGCAAAAGACCCGCTTCCACAAGTCTTTGCAGAACGATCAGACATTCTACGCCATGCTGGGGAACAAAATCTTTTTGGCCCCATTTGACAGAAGGGAAATTGAGGCTTGGGGGACACCTGGTGTGCACGTGGCAGAGTGGCGGCCCCTGGAACCCACTTCCTGAATCCTCGTCCAGCTCTTCCCTCACTGCCCTGCTGCTGCTGCTTTTCCAAGAACCCTCTGCAGAGGCAGGACAGGGGCTGCGCAGGCAGAGGGGCCTGGCTGGTCGTCCTCCCCAGACAGAACAGCAAGTGAAACTAGCCGATAACCAAGAGCGCTGGGTTAGAGTCAGGATGGCTTCCTGACGTGAACGGGGAGGCAGCGGGAGTCTCCTGGCCTTGGGAAGGGAGGCAGCTCCGATCGGCTGGGGCTGTCGCAGCCAGGGAGAAGGAGGCCCCATGTCGCCAGGCCTCTTTCCGATCTACCACGGGCTGAACGTGGATACAAAGAGAAAGGGGCAAGCAGGACACGAGACCGAGCGGTACCTTTTCCGTTCACGCATGCGCCATCTGTTTACCCTCAACAGATTTTCAGTTTGCTCATCATTCATTCATTCGTTCCCTGACAGCATTTTTATAGAGCACAGAGCCATGTGCCAAGCATGGTGCGAGGCGCTGGGGCTACCGGCCTGAGCAAGAGTGCCGGCCCTCTCGGAGCTGCCATTCTGGGGACAGCTGTCGACACGACAGGTGGTGCTGTGGGCTCGAAGGCAGGGGAAGGGACCTGACGCATTTCAGGTCGTGGACGCTTGTCCTGAACTCGTGGCTGAGCTCAAAGCTGAGATGAAGGTGCGGAGCCCAAATCTGGGGACAGACACCCCTGCGAGGTTCCCCGTCATCCCTGCCCTCCCCGGCCAAGAGGAGAAGAGGAGGGAGAACCCCAGACTCAGCCCAGGGGCTGGGAGGGAACGCTGGCCGGGGCCACACAGCCCAGAGGAGGACGTGAGGGTGAGGACCACACGGGCCGAACATCTCGCCTGCCTTCCTTCCGATTATCTTAGGAACCGCAACACAAGCAGAGGACATTCGCGGTTCGAGAGAGCCATCAGTTCGGACTTCGTCGTCATTTAAAGTGGCCATCTCGCTTCTCCAAGTTAGAGAGGTTTCACCTGTACACTGTGAAGCGAGTGGCTGTACTCGGGTCACAGCCCTGGTCCAGGGCCCCGATGGACCACGTCTGTGTCTCTGAGGGGGCCACCGAAGGAGCTCAGAGCATCTGTGCCTCCCTGTCCTCAGCCAACCGCCTGCCACCACAGCCCCTTTGCAGGGTGTCCCAGAGCTGTCCGGGCCTGGCCCGCTCCCTGCCCCACTCCCACCGCCCACGGGAAGGTAGGGGACAGCCGAGCAGGACTGGGGGCTGTATGCTTCCAGGAGGATACAGACCATCCCAGAAATGACCTGGGACTTGGTGGGGGAGGTGGGGAACTGAGGGGTGGCAGGGCTTCGCCGGGCTGAGGGCTGAGGTGGAAGAGTGCTGTCCTCACAAGGAGAGTGACGGTGAATATCTGTCGTACTTAGCACCTATTATGTGCCAGGCCCTGTTCTAAGCACCTGGCATTTATTAACTCAATCTTCATACTAACCCTACGAGGGAGACGGGATTACTAACACCCTTTGCTACTAAGTGCCCTCATTGGGATTTGAACCTAGACCACCTGGCTTCAGAGTCTGGGCCCTCTCCTCGCACGCCTGGGAGGAGAAAGGGGAAGCTATATAAGCAGCTCTGTCTGGCTGCCCTGTGGATCTCAACACCCTTTATGATCAGACTTTTGCGCCGACTCTTCAGGCTGGATTAACCCTTCACTAGGAGGCGGAGACGCTCGAGAAGGGGGTGGCGATCCAGGGCCCTGTACCTGGCAGGACATTGAGTGCTCGGGGAGGCCAGGGGCACGGGCGTGAGGGCAGATCTTGGCTGCGGGGGAAGGCTGGGATCTTTGGGAGGTGCCAGTGTGTATAGTGGAGTTGCTATGGTGGACGGTGCAAATGAAGGGGACGGTGGCAGCAAAGGTGTGAAGGTTCTAGAAACACAGATGGCCTGGTGTGGTTGGAGGGTAGCAACGGGGGAGGTAGAGGCAGAAGGGCTGGGACGGGGTGAAGGTCTTGCATGGTAGCCAAGGACATGGGACTTGACTGTACAGTCTCCATGGGGGTGCTGTGGTTGGAGTGTTTGTGCCCTCCCCATTCGTGTGTTGAAATCTCAACCCCCAAGGTGATGGTGTTGGGAGGTGAGGCCTTTGGGAGGTGATTAGTGGAGCCCTCATGAATGAGACGAAGGACCCCAGAGAGCTCATTGGATCCTTCCACCACGTGAGGATACAGCCAGAGGCCCCATCTATGAACCAGGAAGCAGGCCTTCACCAGACACCGAATCTGCCAGTGTCTTGGTCTTGGACTTCCCGGGGTCCAGAACTGTGAAAAACTACACTTCTGTTGTGTGATAAACCACCCAATCTATAGTATTCTGTTACGGCAGCCTGAACGGACCCAGACGGGGGTGACCTGAGGTTAGAAGGCCCTGGAGGCGCCATTCCTAAAAGGAGCTGCGTGGGGTGGAGGCAGCAAGGAGGTGTGAAACCCAGAAAGGCCACATAGGGCAATGGCAAGTGATGCCCTTGGTGTGGAGACCCTGGCTCTTGTCTCTAGATGTGTTTACAGATGAGGAACCAGAGTCCAGGATGGAAGTGATTTGGCCAAGATCATTCCAGCACAGAGAGGCAGGGTGCAAGAGTTTCCTGGGGCTGCTTTAACACACACCGGGGGATCTAACAGCAGAAACATATCGTCACACGTTTCTGGAGGCTGGAAGTCCAAGATCAAGGTGTCGATAGTGGTGGCTTCTTCTGAGGGCTGTGAGGTCTACCTGGCGTCCAGTGTTTGCTGGCAATGCCTGGCATTCCCTGGTACATAGAAGCATCACCTCGATCTCTGCCTTCTCTCCACGTGGCGTCCTCCCTATGTGCGCATGCCTGTGTTCAGATTTCCCCTTTCACAATGTCACCTGTCATACTGGATTAGGGCCCACCCCAATGGCCTCGTTTTAACTTGATTTACTCCGTAAAGACACTTTCCCAAATAAGGTCATATTCTGAAGTACTGGGGTTAGGACTTCAACAAGAATTTGGGGGACAGCACAATTTAACCCCTAACATGGGGTTAGGGGGAAATGCACTGGTCAGGCATGCAAGCCAGCGTCCCCGCTGCCACCACCATCCCAGGTCCCCCAGCCCTTCACCCCGCCCTGCCTCCTGCTCTGCATAATTCCCCTCACAAGTCCTCCACTTCCAGGCCTATCTCCAAAGAACCCCCAATAACTGTGATTTCCCAACTGGCACTCTTGGGTCTCCTACGGGCTGGCCTGTCTCCACCGGCAGTGTCAGGCTGCCGGGAAACCTCCCCTGCAGAGAAACTCCAGGCATGGAGAGGCACTGCAGGCTGGGCTGGACGTTCTGGGGGGCACCCTAGCCTCCTGGCCTGTTAGTGACTCTCTGTGAGACCCTGTTAAGCCACTATGACCTTCAGTTCCTTCATCCACCTTCTATTTATTGAGCACCTGCTATGGGCTAGATGCTGGGGACTCAGATGGAGTGGAGTATCTGCTCGCTAGAATGTATTTCCCAGTTTCCCTTGCAGCTAGCTGCGGCATGTGACTGAGTTGTCCAGTGGAACGTGAACTGTTCCTGGGTCAAGGCTTGAGAGCAGTGGGGGTGCCCTCCAGCTCCACTCTCTCCCCCTACCTGCCACAGGGATGGTGGAGCCATGAGATGGGCCTGGGTCCCTCTTCCTCTAAACCTGGAACCTGGGGATTGAAGTCAGTCTGGTAAACTGAGGCATCCATCCTGGGGACTGGTGCTCCTCTGGGGCATGTCCATGGGAGCTCTCTTCTCTGGGGATGAGTCCCTCACACAGAACCTCCCCCAGCACCATATTTCATGGCCTGCCCCCAGCCAGGACCCTGGACACACCTCTGGCCAAGCCAGACCAATCAGATGCTCCCTTGGGAGTTTGGATTTTGGATCAGAGTCAGAGGAGACCCAGGGGCCAAGGAACCTTGGGGAGTTCACAGATGGAGCATTCCCGAGTGGTCCATGATGCCAGCTACAGAGGCTGCTGGCTCGTCCCTTCCTGGGTCTTGGCTGTGAAACTCCCCTCCCATCCTTCGGGACCCCTCCACATCCTGCCAATAAAATCCTCTTTGGGGGTCAAGCGGAGAAGTCGGTTTCGGTGCTTGCAACTAGAACCCAACCCCCAACCAGCTGCACCTTCACCGGGAGGAGATTCCAATCCGCTTCCCGTTGGCGCAGAAGCCCAGGCTCTGCCTCACTCCTCAGGGCAGGTCTGTGATGCTTTATACGACACAGAAATGAGCACAGCTTCCCAAGAGAGAGGACACAGAGCTCAGGGGAGAGGCAGGAGGTCGTATCAGGGGACGGGAATGTTGAGCGCCAGCCCCATGCCACCACGTAGGAGCTGTGTGACCTGTGTCTTGAGGTCTCAGTGACCTGAGGGGCTGACGGGTGCCCTGGGAAAGCACTCACCGGGCCAGCCGGCCAATCTCGCTGCATCTCTGTTTCGGTGTCTATATATCCATAGGCCTCACACAGTTGCCACAAGGAAGAATGGCACCCCGTGTGACCAGCAGGGTGAAGAGTCCCCAGAAATGGTAGTTTCTCTTCCATCCTGATTAAAAAAAGTCTTCCTACTTGCTGGCAGTCAATGAACCAAGCCCTCATAAGGCTCCTGCCTCAGAGCTGCCATTTCATCAAAGGCCCTGGAGACGGCTCTGGGCCCACCTGCCCTGCCCCTCACCCCCTCGCCAGCCCTCATCTGGCTCAGCTAGGTCTTCAAGGACCCTCTGCGCCATCCTCACGCCTCCTCTGCCGCTTTGCTCCAGAGCAGCCGGGATTTTCCAGGCTTCCTGCCGAGATTCATAATTGCAAGGAGCCGGGGAGATTTCCCCAACCAATAGCTCGTTTTCTCCTCTAACACGGGGAAATGGGTGTTCGGTGATTGTCTCTGTGATTTTTCTACTTGCATCTACTTGATACTGCTGCTTGCACGAAACCTCAGTACCAAGGATTGGGTTTTTTGTTTTCTTTGCTTCTTTCTTTCTTTCTTCTAATGAGGAGCATATATGGAGCTCTAAGGGGCGAAACAGCTCTCTGCAAACTCCAGGCTTTTCTGCTGTTTTGCCTCTGCAGGTCTCTGGAAAGTTATGCTCCAATAACCCGAGAGTTTTAACTGAAAGGGCTGGGTGAGGGAGGGAGAATCATATAAACTTCTAGAAGGGACCTTTGGGACCATCTATTTCATCCTGTTCACGTTAAGAAACTTGCGCCTGGAGAGGCGAAGCGCCATTTCCCTGGTGACAGGCTGGTTGGTGGCACAGCCGTGCCTAGAATGCTGGTCTCTTGACTCCAAGTTCAGGGCTCTTTTGCCCACCCCACACCCCTGCTTGCTCTAGTGCAAGGTTCCCAATTAGGGGTGACTTTGCCTCCCAGGAGACATTTGGCAATGTCTGGAGACATTGTGGATTGCCACAACTTCGGGCAGGGCAAGAGGCTACTGGCATCTCGTGGACAGGGGCCAGGGATGCTGCTAAACCTCCCACCGGACAGCTCCCACCTGCCTCAACAAAGAATGATTTAGCCCCAAATGTCGATAACGGCCTGGGCAGTTGATGATGAATAAATGGCCCGCAGACAGCTGAATCCTCCTTTCCTAAGCCTGTGGCAGACATTGCTAATCCATCACAGACTAAATTCTCCTCAGCACCGTGCTCCACTCAGGGGCTACTAGCCGAGTGCCTACCGATCGTCCCTTGGCTGGATAGCATAGCCATGGCAGGGTTGGAAACCATTCTGCTTGGGTTTGCATCCTGACTCAGCTGTCACCTACTGGCTGTGTGATTTGGGGTCCTAGTTAACCTCCCTCTGCTCCATTTTTCCCATCTGTGAAATGGGGATCATAAATGGAAACACCAGAGAGGGCAGTGTGGGGATTAAACAAGTTGATGCAGTCCCCAAATGCCACCACGCCTGTAAGTGCTTAAAATATGTAAGCTGTTATTATAATCAGCCCTGCTCTAGTGACAAAGAGGCAGCTGGTCTCACTGACAGAGGGAGCAGGCCAGGTTTGTCCCCCATCAGGACTGACACAGACTCTTCCTTGTGCTCACACACCCGTGATACTGCAGCTTCCAAAATGAGCAAAGTTTCCCTTACTCTTAGAAGGCCCAGCAAAGTGACCCTATTTTTCCCTTAGCCCCATCACTGATGGACTAAGCTCCCTGCAAAGCTCTGTGCTAAGCTCTTTCCATTTTCTCATTTAAGCCTCAAAAAGAACTTATAAACCCATTTTACAAGTGAGAAAGCCAAGGTTCAGAGAGGGCAAGTAATTGCCCAAGGTAGCAGAGCCAGGATTCTCCTGCTTCTGTCTGAGAACCAGAGCTCTCACCACTGTGCTGCTGCCCTGCCTCCCTGTTCTAAGTGAGATTGGGAGGCGGGGGGAAGATGGAGGTAGAGAGAGCGTGTCTAGGAGGATTCACACCTGCCATGTCACCAGCGCTTTCTGGCAGCCAGGCAGGGCCGAGGGAGCACACGTCCACTCCCTGAGTCCCCCAGGGGCTGGGAGCAGCTCTTCCAGGGCTACCCCCTTTTCACTACCTCCCACACCTGCAGTGCGAGGCACCAGGTTAAAATTCTCCATCACTTGCTGGAACCCTGGTGCTTCTAGGTAACTTGGTGAGGAGCCACCAAATCACAGGCTTAGGCAAGACCTCAGAGCTCCTGGGTTAAACAGCGGCACCTGATGCCCTTATCCTTGTGTCCCAACCCCTGGGGCACTAAATGTCCCGCCTGCATCCAGCCCGCTGGGGGCTTTCCAGGAAGAGTTTTGCTATTTTTAGACCATGTCCTTTTCATTCCCTATGGAGCCAGAGAGAAGTGTCAATTTCACCTCCCCCACGAGGGCCACCCGAGTACTGGGAGAGCAGCTGTGGACTCAGCCATCCAGGTCGGCACCTACACATCGCGGGCCTACTGCTGCCCGGCACCGTGCTAGGAACCAGCTATGGCGGGGAAGGAGCCAGAGCCATCCCATCCCTGCCTTCGAGTCGCATGAGGGCCCTGGGGGAGCCAGTCACCGGGTCAGGGAGGCCACCTGGAGGAACCGACACCCAGTGCTGACGGCGGAGCAGGACTCAGCAAGGTGAAGATACAGCGGATGCTGCACACAGAGGCCCAGAGACAAAGGGTCGGAGCCTGTCTGAGGACGTGAGAGGAAGCCCCTGGGGCTGGGGTTAGAGCGGGCAAGGGACAGAGGTGGCAGGTCGGGGTCTGGGAGCTGGAAGGAGCCATGCGAGGGTGTGAAGCCGGCAGCCTGACAGGATCAGACTTGCTTTTTAGGAGGTCTGTCCTCCTCCTGGGTGGACAGAGTGGAGGCTGGGAGGCCAGTCAGAATCCAGGCTCTGGGACAAAGGTCTCAGTCAAGGTCACTTGCTGATTTGAGGCAAAGAGGGAGGATTCTCCGAGGCCAGGTTGCCCCCGTCATCACATCCATCTTCAAACCAACCGTCCCTCCACCCCCACCCCTGGAAGCAGTCCTGGCTTGGGGACACTGCCTCCCTCCGACAGTGGCTTTCCCTGGGCCGCTTCACTCCAGGCCTGGGGCCCTTGGCCACTGGCCCTCCCTTGTCCTCCCGAGTCCCTCCTGCGTCCCTCCCTTGCCCAGTCTGTCCCGGGGGCCACGCCCACACCCCGGGCTCCAGGCGCCACAGCAGGTGCCTGTGCCCCGGGCCCTTCCCCTGGCTCCAGGCTCTCCCAGGCGCAGCCCACTCAGCTCGGCTTCCTCCTGGAGGTTTGCAGCCCAGGCCCGGGCTTTTGCTTGTATGAAAAAGAAAAAAGTAAATAAAATGCAGAAGCCAGCTTCCCTCCCTCCACAGGCCCAGCAGGGCCCACACCTGGGGCTTGGTGGGCTGGGACTCGCGAGAACAGCCTGGTTGGGAGCGAGACGTTGGAGAACCCTCCGGAACAGAGCGGAACCTTTGCCGCCGCGAGGTAAGCAAGCTGTTTATGGTGAGCATGAAAGTTAATGGGAAGCTGCACTCCAGCTCCCCACCATTAAGCAAGACAAAGGCTGGTAAACGGCACAGAGAAAGAGTGGACAGTCCCCGGTGCAGTGATTCCGCTCGCGGAGAGCGCGGGCAAGGCGGGCGGAACCAGGTGGTGGGAGCCACATTCATCACCTGATTAGGAAAGCGATCAAGGTTCGGGCGCCACTAATTTCATCTAAATTCTCTTAATCCGTTACCCAGCGTCCCCTCGCCAGGGACGGGTTGAACGCCAGTTGGGGAGGGAGGCGTCGGCTGTCTCTAACCCATCTCAATGGAGCCCGTCCATCCTAATATTTCCAGCAGCCGCCCTGGTTTCTTGTCTTGAGAGATGAGCAAGGGACACAGGACTGAAGCCTGCCGGGGGGCCCTCTGGGGTGGAGCAGCTACCCCCACCTTAACTAGCATTATTACTGCCAGTGCAGCTACCACTGCTGCTAGCAACGACGACAGTGACAGCAGCTAACACCGAGTCACCGCTGTTCTATGCACTTTATGTCTTAACGCATTTAGTCCTCACTGCAGTCGTCTCATGTGGGTGCCACCATTGTCATCCGCTCATTTTACAGATGAGGAAACTGAGGCGCTGAGAGATTCAGGAGCTTGCCCAGGGCTGCCCGGGTGGGGAGTGCGGATGTGGGACTGGAGCCCAAGCAGTCGTCCTTCGGAGCCTGCACGTTTAAACCACTCTGCTTTCCCACCCCTCCAACTATGCATAAATAAATATTTAATACGTACAGGCACCCGCTGGCAATTCAAGGGCTGACGGAATGTTCCTTGAGCTCCCCAGACCATCTGAGGAGCACCCTCCCCGTTGCCAGCTTCTGGACCACACTGGGCACCCAAGATCGATGTGTCTCCTTGGAAATGTGCACTGAAGGGCTCGTTTGGGAAGGCAGAGCCGGGGCGGGGGAGTGGGATGTGCGGACTGTTCACAGATGACACGGACCTGGCCACCCAGCAAGGGGCAGGGGCTGGGGCTGGGGGCAGCCGTGGGTGAGCTCAGCCGTGCATTGAAGAGGAGCGTCCTGCCTGCAGGTGTGGAGGGACACGGGGCAGCGGGTGCGCCTCCTGAGGGATGAAACTTGGCTTCAGCCCAGCGCTCCTGGCCAGCGGTTTTCAGTCTGAGGCCCAGGAACTTTCGAGTTAAATGAGTGCCCTGGTGGTTCAGGACGTCTGAGACCTTGCGGGGGGGACTCTGCCTCAGCTCACAGGGCCTCCGAATCTGTGGCCAAGACCGAGTCCTCTCCCAATGCCACTGTGCCAAGAACAGCCCCGAAGTGTCCTGAACCCTGACACTGCCCGGGAAACAGCCCGACAACATCCTTGACCTTTGCAATTCTCCTCGCATGTGGTCACTTTCCCGGCACTGTGGCCTTTCTCTCCTACACTCTCCTAATCTCCCTCCCCATGACTGGTCCTTCCCTCAGGGGGAACGGGGTGGGCAGTTTCTCCTCTGTCCTCCTTTCCCATCCCCAGGCTCCTGCTGGCGACCTCTGCACGGGCGTGGCTCTAACCATCCTCTCTGCCCTGTGATTCCTCAGTGCACGGCTTCCTCCCAGACCCAGGCACCCAACCCTGCAGGGACATGTCGGCCTGGATGCTCAGCAGGGACCACATACTCAGCAAGGCTCAAGCTAAAGTGCCACCTGCCCTTAGGACCCTCCACCTCCTCTCACTGTCCTCACTAGGGGCGTCTAGAGTCCTCCCTCTTCTCCCCACCTGTAGTTCCTCCCTCAGCCAATCTTGCAGTTCCACCTCCTAAAGAGGCCAGATCCATCCCTCTTCTCTGTCCACCCCCCGCCCCAGTTTGGGTTTGCGGTGACCCTTCTCTTTACTGGTATCCCTGTCACCACCTCCTGCAAAATCACCTGCCAGGGTGATCCCAGGACTTTGGCCACAGCACCATCAATGACATTCCAGCTCCGGCAGGGTTGTCAGGGCCAGCCGGCCATCATGGCTGGTTCCTGCTGACCCTCAGGGTCTCATTACTGGCCCTGCCCTCCAACAACACTGGGCCTTACAGATTCTTTATTCACGTTGTTCTGAACCACACAAACTCTCAGAAATCATCGAGGCAGGTGCCACCCCTTCCAAGAAGCCTTCTTGGACTGTCCCGCTCTTCCCTTCAAGTACTCACAATGCTCTGCACACACCCCTATTGTTGCAGACTCCCGCGTTGTATCTGAATTGTGTCTCTCCTCTGAGCCAGAGGGTCAGAGACTTATTTATCTTTGAACCTCAAGCTCCTATTTAGTCTTTGCTCGATTCATGTTGGTTGAATTGCACTGACACTCTTTCTCCAGTGAGGGCTTCTGTGGGGCTGGGGACGTCGAAGGGGACACTGCTCTCTCCTGGATCCCTGGCTCTGTGTCCACATGCAAAAGGCAGAAAAAAAATCCACGCTGCACCCTTCCTTCCTCCCCGCCAGTGGGTGAGATGCCCCAGGAACGCCCCACCGGGAAGCAGAGGCGCGCTGGCAGGGCCTGCAATGTCGCCGTCCACAAGCTGCCAGTGGAATGAATGCACGTGCTGCTTGTCATCAACCTCCTAAGTCAACGAGTCACTCCCGGAAGCACGGCTTGATTGTAACATGATAAATACAAATGTTCTAGAGGTGAACCCATGGGACACACTCTGAAAACTACAGCTGGGGATCCCATGTGCCCAGATGTCAGACAAGTTCCACTTCAACCAATTCTAAAACCAAAGTAAAAATCACCACCTTGTAAACAGGTCGAACCGATGGAACAAGGAAAAAGAGAAGAGCCTGAGGTCTGCATAGGTCCCGTTTGCAACATGGCACCCACTGCCATAAGCTCCTACAGTCCTGATGTTTCCAAAGAAAAGCTGGCCCCGCTGAGAAGATGCCGGCACACTGGTGTGGGTCAGGAGGCCCCAGCCCCGCAAGATTCCAACCCGCCTGCCAACGCCTCCCCTTTGCTTAGCCGGGGCCGAACAGCCCCAGGTTCCTCGGGCTCCGTGAGAAGCCGCCGTGTGATCGCAAAGCTTTCATTATTCATTAAGCCATTTTTCCTCCCAGTAGAAATCCAGGTCCAGACACATGAGCAGCACATCCTCAGTTCTCCAGCAGAAACTCCCCGTCAGCGGACAGAAGCCGGAGACACCCATTTCCAGCGGTGCCAGTGACAGCCGGAAAATGAAACTTGTCAGGGTTCCACGACCCAGGGGCAGCGTGTGAGGGAGCCAGGCCTGTCCTCAGAGGCCTGAATATTCCACATCTGACGATTCTGAGTTCTGGGCTTTGTACTTTCAGATACCAGATTAAACTTGATTTGAAATTGGCCCCAGGGTTGGGGGGGGTTGTTAAAGAAAAAGAAAGATGTCAGATGGAGTCTAAAGTCCTTTGAAAGGTGGCTTCCCCACTACACCCCAAGGCCTCGGATTTCTTGACAATCCTGCCCTCCTCATGTCAACGCCATGACCCCCCCATTCCTCACTTTGCCCCGTCCTGGATGGATCACTCACTCACCCACCCACCCTCGACCCACCAACAGCCTCCAAGAAGGTACATAGGAGAAGCCAAGGGCAGACTTCGCACGTGGGCAATGACGTGCTGCTATCATATCAGTGAGTCCTCCAAAAATCCAGGAGATGGGTACTGCTGTTCCCATTTCACAGAGGGGGAAACTGAGGCCCTGGGAAGTGATATGAAGAGCAAGGGGAGAAAGCCAGGATTTGAACTTAATTATTAATATCTGGTTCCCAAGGGCATACTTTTCACTTCCATGACAGGCAGCACACGTGCTCAGTGGCTGCCAAGACTGGGCCGCTCGGGGGCCCATTTGGCAGTCTGGCTGAGAGCATTATGGGCTGTTTGTACTTGGCAGTTGCTCTTCCCCCCTGTGCTTCATAGGTGTCCCCTGGCAGCAGAGGGGCACTTTGGAAACCTCAGCGCCTGTCACTTAAATGCTTTTGTCCTTTTTCTTTTTAAGTAAATGTTACTGTGTATACTTAAGGTTTACAATATGATGTTAAGGACACAATACAGATAGTGCAATGGTTACTATCTTGAAGGTCAACATATCTATCATCTCACATAGTTACTTTTTAAATGCTCTTGTCCTTGAATGACAGGGCGAGCCAGCTTGCCTGTGCGTGGACAGGCGTGTGGGCGCACGGCGACACAGGATGGGGAGCAGGTGGACGGGCAGTCGTGGGCTCCTGGCCACAGCCCGGCCCCAGCAGGAGGAGAAGTGGCTTTTTGCCCCCAGAGCATGATCTGTGCCCTGGGAAGATGAAGCCCTTTGTGGCTGCAGTGGCCTCTTCCAACACCGAGGATGACACAGCCCTGCAAGCCAGCGGCCCTGCCTGCCTAGCTGCTCGGAGCTGGCATCTCCCACCGAGCCCTAATTCGCAGGGCTGCTGCCAACGCTCATTAGTAATGATGGAGAGCCTCCCGGCGAACGCCGCACCCTCTGCGGGCCTCAGCCCCATGCGGACAGGAGCCAGGCAGCCTTCGACACCCTGGCTGGGGGATCAGGTTGGTAAGCCCAGTGGGCGCTGGCTGAGGGCCACAGGTGCCACCCCCAGGGCTCTCACAGCCAGTCCCAACCGGCAGATGAGCTGGCCTGTCTGCCGACATGGAGGCTGTAGATGCAGGGGTGGGTGGTCCCTCTGGGGTGTCCCTCTGGGACACTCAGCAGCAGCCAGATTCAGAGGGTTCTGCGTCTGCTCACAGGGATTAGGACTGCCGGAGTCTGAAAGGTCAGGCTGATCGGTGTGTTTTCCAACAGTCCAGGGAGCTGGCGAACAGGGAAGGAAAAGAGACACACTCCCAGTCCGCACCGTGGGACCCCGGCCTGGCCTGGTGACAGGGGGCTGGCTTCCTCCTGGAGGAACCCCAATTCCAGCCCTGTCGATCAGACCTGCTCAAGTCCTGGAAGCCCACTGTCCCTGTGCTCACACTCTGCCTGGGGGGGATCCGCTGGAGAAAGGTGGCACCCTGGGCGTGCAGCTCCACTCCGGGCCCCACGTGGACAGGCTTCTCCGGAAGTCTGCTCGGTGATGTTTTATCTGTGGCCCAGACGCGGGCAGATCCAGATTCTGTTGCGCCCTGAAGTTTTTGGAATTAGACAGCCCCTCTTAAAGAAAAATAACACACAATGGCAAACACAAAATTAGGCTCAGGGCCTAGGAAGGGCCACACACGAAGCCGGTGCTCCAGGAGTCCAGAGAAGGGAGGTATCGCCTCCCATTGGAGATGGGCAGGCTCTGTGGGGAAGGTGGACTTCAGGGTGAGTCTTGAGGGGTGGACAGAGTTGGGTGGGCAGGTGGCTCCCCCCGGGGAGGGTTCCATGGCACTCCTGTGGGTGTGGTGGCAGGTGGGGCAGGAAACGTAGAGCAAGCGGTGGACTTCCAAGCTGGGACTCTCCTTTGAAGCGCTGAAGAAAGCGCAGCCTGAGCATCCCTGCCTTTGCACCCCGGATTTCTGTGCCCTGGAACACGCAAGGTTTCTGGCCTGCAGCTGCAGACGCCTTCTTGGTTGTTCACATGAACGTGGTTGGGAGCCGTCGGGTCATATCCAGGGTAAACACCTGGGGGCCAAATAGGGCAGTCCATTCCCCGGGCTGGATGGCACCCCAACAGGACGCGGGACAAAACAACCAAACACGACCTTGAAGGCTGGTATCCTTAGCCATGTGGCAGGGAAGGCATGGCGAGGCTACTGAAGACTCTCCCAGGGTCACAACCAAGAGAACACACTAACGCTGCCAAATGGACCCATGGAGTGACCACAAGGAGCAAAGACATCTGCCGCTGACCTGCACGCCCCAGCCCTGCCCCCGCAGCTTGGCTCAGCTGCAGGAGGGGAGGGGGCCCCTCTTGCTGTGGGATCTGGCTTCTGGGAAGAGGAGAACCATGCCTCACGCAGGACAGGAAGGAGACGACTTTCCAAAGTGGTTTTCTTCTTTGGGGATCTCAATTCATCTTCACCTTTCACCAGGCAGAGCTGCTGTGATTCCTGCCATTTGGGAGCAGGGGAAGGGGTGGTGGAAATGGTGAGACAGGTGGGCCCCGCTGAGATCAGGCTGGAGCTGGGCAGTCCCTCCAGCTGGACCACAAAGGGGACAGAGGCAGCTGCCACCACTGAGCTCCCAGCCAGTGCCAGTGCTTTATGGTTTAACTAATCTCATCCTCACACCAGCCCTTTGAGTCTGCTATTACTGTCCCCCTTTTACAAATAAGGAGACTCAGTTAAAGAATGCAGGAGAAAATTCCCTAAGATCCACGCCCCCTACCCCCGTGAGGGACAGAAAGTCAAGTTTCATCTGACCCGAAATCACTCTTTGCACCAAAGCCCCTTCTGCTCAGGCAGGATCCTAAGATAGACCCCAAGACACCCACCCCTGCTGTGCACCCAGTATAATGCCCTCCCCTCGAGTGTGGGCGGAACCTGAGAATATGATGATTAGATTATGTAATATATTAATAAGACTCCATCGTGGCAGATTGGAGGGGGAGAAACCAGAGAGACGTTCCTGCTGGCCTGGAAGAAAGTATTAATAAATAGCCACGCTGTGAATTGCCAATGGGCCACATGTCAAGGACTGTGGGTGGCCCTTGGGACCGACAGGCCCCAGGCTGACACCTAGCAAGGGAGCGTGGCCTCAGTGTCATGACCACAGCCCGCCGAGTTTTGCCAACCACCAGTGGCTTACAGGGCCCCAAGCTCCACAAAGGAAAGCAGTGCAACCGACGCCGCGATTGCGTCCTTGGGAGACCTGAGCAGGGGACCCGGCTCAGTGTGCCAGACCCCCAGGCCACAGAAACTGTGAGATAATAAATCTGTGTGCTTTCAGGCCACTAAGTTTTGGTAATTTGTTAAGTATAGGAAATGAATATATTTCTCACCCAAACAGGTTCATTTCGCCTCCGGGAGTCCCATCCAGCCTTGAAAATAGCCACTGATTCAGAGAGAAATAAAAACACTCATGTTGCCTTGATGAAATTATGTCACCTCTCTAAGACTCAGTTTTCTCAACTGTCAATGGGGAGAGTAACAGGACTTAGGTCACGAGCTTGGTGGGAGGCTTAAATGAGATGAGGCATGTACGTTCTCAACCTGCCCAGTGAGTTCTTAACACAGTTGCTAACCAAAATCACACTTCTTCTATTCGAGTTACCGGCTCTTGGAGAGCAACATGGGAAACATCCCAGGAGGCTGGTTAATTTTTTGGTAGTTATTTGCAAGGTTGAATTTATCTCCTTGCATTAGTTTTCTGGGGCTGCTGTAACAAAGCACCACCAACTGGGGGGCCCAAAACAACAGAAATGGCTTCTTCCCAGTTCTGGAGGCTGGAAGTCCAAGTTCAAGGTGTCGGCAGGGCCGTGCTCTTTCTGAAGGGCCTGGGCAAGGATCTGTCCCATGCCTTCCTCTTAGCGTCTGGCGTCTGCTGGCGGCCCTCGGCCATCGTTGTCCTGCAGGTGCATTGCCGCAGGCTCTGCCCCACCTCCACGTGGCCTCGCCCTCTGTGGCCGTCTCTTCTCCTCTGAAGGGCCGTTCTACTGGATTAGGACCTCCCCTAATGGAGTATGACCTCGTCTTAACTTGATTACATCTGAAAAGACACTATTTCCAAATAAGGTCACATTCACAGGTTCCAGGGGTTAGGACCTCAGCATGATCTCTTTTGCGGGGGGACACAGCTACATCCGTAACACTCCCCAGTGCTAAAGATGTTGGGAACAGAATAAAAAGCCCTTAATAGCATCCTTTTCTCATCTAACTCCCCTGCCTTTTCACTGCCTTCCATATGAGGGAACCAGAAATGGAAGCCTCCCCTGAAAAATTTCTGGAATGTTCTGGCCTGAGAGAGGCAAAGAACCCCCTCTGGTGTCTCATCTCCCCTAAGATCCTCTGGAGAGCTGTGGAGCCCAGGAGCTGCCTGATGCTGTCTGAACGGTGAGAGACGCAAAGGCCGAATGAATTACGGACGCGAGGGCGCAGGTGACAGGCGGCAGGCCCTGCAGGAGGCCAGGCCGACCCGCGAAGCCAAGAGGCAGACGCAGCAACATCCTTAATGACAGAAAAGCTGCTTCCTCACTTCAAAGAAAACCTGGCGCTGCAGATTCCGAGGGCCTTCTCTTCTCTCCCTGGCTCCTCTGTCCTCTCTTTCCCTGATGGCAGTTTGGAGGAGGAAGGTGGCTTGGGTAGCCAGACTGGCCGAGTCACAGGGCAGCACAGAGAGAGACCTCTGAGCCTTGAGGCGTGTGCTCCAGCCTGGGTCTTCCCACCACGGCACCAGGAGGGCACGAGCTATGGCGGATGCAGCTTCAGATGCTGTGTGACGGCTCACACGCTCCCAGGTGCTGCCCACTGGGACTCGTGCAGCCAGGCTGGGTCCTATCAGGGTGGCGGCTCTGTGGCCACACTGTGTGCAGTTGCACATGCCGAATCCACACAGAAAGGATGTGCAGCCATGAGGCACACACACGTGCTGCGAGTCCGCCTCCCTCCCTCGGGGCAGACCTGTGCTGTGCACACACCAGGGCCGTGTCCAACCTCGGGCATGCCAGCACCAGGCATGAACCGGCACCCAGAGGCCAATGCTGCTCAGCAGCCAGACCCACAGCCGAGAGCTCCCCTGTGCCCCAGGAGCTACACGTCCCAGGCTCCCTTGCCCTTGCTCCTGGGTAGGTTTGGTCTGTGGGAGGCTCTCATGGAAAAGAGAGGGCGGGAGGAGAAAGAGTCAGGGTATTTCTCCCCGTCTTCCTTAGACAGTGTTTCTGGCAGCTGCTGCATCTCCTCTAGGGGTCTGGAAAGCCCCACGCTCTGTGGTCCCAACTCCCTCCATGAGCCAAGCACCTGCTGGGCAGCTCAGCTTTGACTCCAGTAGAACTGCTTTCTCTTGCTCCCTCTTCACCATACAGGGGGAAGGGGCTTTCTGCAGTTGCTCACATCTGAGTACCTGGTGGTTCTCCCATTTGACTTTCCAGTTCTTCTGTCACCTGGGTGCTCAACTCCCTGTATTAAATTCCTCTGTCTGAAAGACACAGAGCAGTTCTGTGTTCTCGGATGGACCGACTGACAGTGTAATGATAATGAGCATTTATTAGCAATGAGGATGGCCCAGTGACTCTTACATACCTCAGCTTCTCAAATTTTCACATGGGTAGATGATGAGGTTGATACAGTGACTCTGCTTTGTAGATGAGGAAAATAAGACTCAGAGAATCTAAATAATTTGTCCAAGGAGAAACCTCCACTCGAACCCAATTGTAATGGAAAGAACACAAACTTTGGAACAAATCTCATTTTGACCGCTTAGCAGCTATGTGACCTCAAGCAAGTCACCTAATCTCCCTAAGCCCTGGTCTCCTAGTTCCAGAATATTCTCATCACCCCAAATGGAAACCCTGTACTCATTAAGCAGTCACTCCCATCCCCCACTTCCCCCAGCCCCTGGCAACCACGAATCCGTTTTAATCTGAATATATTGGATACTTCGTATAAATGGAATCACACAAGACGTGGCTCTTAAGGGGTGACTGTGTCCCCTCCCTCCACCAAATTCACTTGTTGAAGTTCTCACCCCCCGTACCTCACAGTGTGACCTATTTGGAAATAGGGTCATTGCAGACATAGTTCAGATGAGGTCATTAGGGCAGGCCCTAATCCAGTATGACTGGTGTCTTCATAAAAAGAGCAATTTGGACACAGATACATTACACAGGGAGAAAGCACATGAAGAGAAGGCAGGAATGAAGGTCATGCTTCTACAAGCCCAGGAACACTGAAGATGGCCAGCAGACTGCCGGAAGCCAGATTTACAGCCTTTACAAGGAACAGGATCTCTCTCACAGCCCTGGGCAGGAACCAACCCTGCCCGACACCTTGATCTTGAACTTCCAACCCTCAGAACTGCGAGACAATCTGTTCCCGTTGTTTAAGCTGCCCAGTTTGCATGTATTTGTTATAGCAGCCCTAGCAAGCTAATACGGTGGGCTTTTGTGTCTGGTGTCTTTCACGTAGCATGATGTTTCTGAAGTGCATTTGTGTGGTTGCACGACTCATCACTGCGTTTTGGGTCCTCCAGGGCTTAGTTCTGGGGTGTTGACAGCTAGTGGTCTCCAGACAGCAAGTGGGCAGCAATGTCTCTCCCAGCCAGCGCTGCAGGATGGAGACACGCTAGGGTGCGGAGGCTGCCAGCAGGCACATCCCTCCAGGAAATAGCTGAGAAGACCTCAGTGAGGAGCTCTGTTTCTTCCCTTCCTGTCTCACCTGTGGGACCCTGGGGTGCAGAGCTGCCCCGTATCCCACTGAGAAACAGGTACCAGCCTCCATGGCTCCTCCCACAAACCCAGAGAAGTTCGTGGCTCTCACCCTGCATCTAGAAGGTGGGGGCCTGCCGAGGTTTGCCTGGCACAGGAGGCAGGATGGCACGATGGTTAGGGACGTAGCAGGTGGGGCTGGACTGCCTGGGTTCAAATCCCAGCCCCAGCTCTGCCATTTAAATGCTCTGCCACTTGAGGGAGTTACTGTAACATGCTGTGCCTCGGTTTCCTCATCTGTAAATTGAGGACAGTTAAATAGTGAAGAAATTAGTTAAGACCCGAGAGCCTTGAACCATCGGCTCCAACCAGACCAGCAGCAGTTGGGCCCTGCCCAGGCCTGCGCTGTCACCCTGGAGCGAGCGTCCAGCCTCACTCTAAGTCCTCTGTCCTCCCACGTGATAGATCCCAAATCCACGCTCTCCTCCACTCGCTGTCCGGATTCAGGGCTCATCACCCCGGGCTGGGCTTTTCCAGGGTCTCCCTACCAGCTCTCCTGCCTCTAGCCCCGCTCCCCACTCCATCCCACGTGGGAGAGCCACAGTGAGCTCTCAGGACACAAGTCGGCTCTGGACACCCTCGTGGTGAGACCCCCAGCTGGAGACGCTGGCCAGGAGGGGCACAGGCAGGGTCCTTAGCACAGCGTGGGGATGAGGGACGGGCCCTTTAGCTTCCGGCCCTGCCTTCCTCCCCGTCCCCAGCTCCTGCGCCTCCTCTCATATTGGGCTTTCTGCTTCCACAGACCAAGGCCAGAGACACGGTGGGCGCTGGGGAACCGCGGCAGGCCCGAGGGCGCGCAAGATGCGTCCACGCCATCGCCTGGGCTCTGCCTGCAACGCTCTCCCCCTCTTCTCTTAGCAAACTCACGTTCATCTCTCTCAACTGGCTCACGATTCCTGCCATCTAGAAAAACTTCCGTGACCACAGCCCGGGCCTCAGAGGCTTTCTTCTCCCCGCTCTGTGCTGCTGTGGCTCCTTGGATATGCGTTTACCACATTTCTGAGTAGAACTGAACCAGCTGGCTGTCCGTCTGGCCCCCCACTCCCTACTGGACAGTGGTTTCTTTGAGGAACAGGACAGGATTCTATTTTTCATCTGGGTGTGGAATGCGCCCAGATAAAATGACTGCGGAATGAATACAGAATGCATAGGTGACTGCACGCACGTGCGAATGAGTGAAGACACGTGCCTCTGCATGTTCAATTCCCCTGTCTGGGGGACTCTTACACATTCTGCAAGACACGGAGCAAACGCCACCTCCTTTGGGAAGCCCTCCCTGACTTGCCCTGGCTGATAGAGGCCAGGCCTCTCTGGAATGGAGAGCGTCCTAGAGTGACAAGTGCCACTGTAACATCACAAGCCTCACCCTGGTGTTCCTCACTGTTCTTGCTTCTTCTTGGTCTGCCCTGGACAATACAGTCATTGTGTGAGTTGTCCGTTTTGTTCACTGCTGTGAAAACAACCTTCCTCTCTTTCAAACGCTGCTTAGTAAGTAGCAGGCACTCCGTAAATATTTTCTGAGTGAATGAAATGAATGAATCTTTGGGCGCACAGAACGCAGAACTCGCTTGGCTCGTTGGCAGCATGGACTCCCGGCCCAGTAGCCAGGGCTGTCCTGGGGTGAGTTCAGGCTCAAGGTGAGCTCAAGTTGGACTCTGCCTCTGCTACTTTGCCTTCCAGGGCCGACAGAATCCCCTTCCCGCCGGGTTGTGAGGGTCCCACGAGAGGCTGCAGATCAGCGAGGCAGGAGCAAGTGGGAGGCTGTGTCAGTCTGACCAGCTCCGAGTCCCAGAATCCGCAGATACGTAATATCTTTTTCCTCCAGCAGTCAGACAGTGTCCCCGGGAGGCTGGAGCCCCCAGCACAGGACTAGGCACACGTTCCCAATAGCACTTGCTTTATTGACTAGGATTAAAGAAAACAAGGGCCAGCAGTTGGAGGTGGAGGGGGTGGGTGTGGGCTGGCGGCAGGCCACCTGGGAGTCTGTGCCCCCTCGGACCTGTGTTTGTTTGTTTTTAATTTTTATTGAGGATAATACCTGGAGAGTAATCCCAGGAGTGCAGCTCGAGGAACGTGTTTGCACTGGTATAATGACCACCCAGAACAAGACTCGGAATGTGTCCTGGCCCTCTCAGTCGATATTGCACCGCAGCAGCCGCTTGGCTGACTTCCTCGAGCCACCACCCCCCTCCCCCGGGGCTGCCTGCATTTGAGCAGAAAGGATGGAAGCACACACAGTGTGATCAGACTGTTTTTCAGTCTGCTTTGTGCGAGCTGGGAGTCACCACGTGAACGCCAACAATCAGAATCTGGGTGTGAATGCGTGCTGGCGGGTGGCACCCCCTGCCAAACACGGGTTCCGGGGCTTTGAAGTGCGCGGCTCATGTCTTCTTAAGGGAGCTGTCTTGCACGGAATGATTTTCGCCTTCGTTGCCGAGAGCGCCCCGTCTGAAGAGCTGCCCTGAGTCTGACTGCAGAATCCTTCCTCTCCAGGCTGCATGAGTCAGACCCGGAGCCCAGCGTCGTGTGCTGTTCTGGTCACGACGCTGTGCCCGCCTCCTCTGAGAAGCCTGTTGTGCCAGCCCAGCCCACAGCCGGCACCCAGGACGCACCTGTGGGGCAGGTCCTGGCCTTCATGTCCAGCCTCCTCCCCCCACTGTGGCCCTGGACCCCACCCCGCCCCCTCCTGTGTTTAGCACGGGGCTGGAGAAAGCTCAGAATGGGCTTTGGAGCCCGAGACCTGGGTGCAGATGCTGGCGGGTGTCACAAGCCAGTGAGCCTCCCACCGGGGAAGTGTCACTCATGCTGTGTTGTGAGGATGATGCGAACTCTGAGGCGCCTGCATGTAAGAGATTTTCAGTACGTCACAGCTGCCACTGTTGTCGCCTGAGAGGTGGTATGGCGGAGTGACGAGAATGGAGTCTGACACCAGACAGCCTGGGTTTGAATCCTGACTTCGCCACTTGTTGGCTCTGGGGCCTCGGGCAAGTTCCTTAACCTCTCTGTACCTCGGTTTCCCCTCTTCACGATGGAAGCAGCGATGGCACCTGCCTCACAGGTGGCTGAGGATTAAGCAAGTTCATAGATGTAAAGTGCTCAGGGCAGTCCCCGGCACGTGGTAAGAGCCACGGCAAGGGTTAACTCTTTCTGCAATAACCCACCTGATTAAATCACAATTAACTAAACAACTAAATAGGATGAAATCCCAGCTGTTATGAGGATACAATGAGATGACATGTGGAAAGTTCTTGAGACCACACACAGGACACTTGGTTGACAGTGAGTGCTCAGTAGATGTTTGCTCTTATTTTGTAAACTATTCGTAATTATGGATCTTAAACAGAGAAGGGAGCAGGAGAGTGTGGGACGGAGAAACAGCTGAGGGCGGCAGGGACCGTGCAGGGCCAGCCTGGGCACCTTCCCGCTCGAGGGAACTCGGCAGCCCAGCCCTGAGAAGCGAGGAGCGTCTCCTGCGGGTCTCGGGCCCAGCACCTCCCCAGTGCTTGGCACAAAGGTTTGTGTATTTCAAGCCAGAAATAATCTGGAGAAACAACCAGGTTAAAGAACAACAACAACAAAAAGACACAGATAAATTTCCTTCCTTTTTCTCCAGAGATGGGAAGACTAAGGAAGGACATAAAAACTGCTTCTGATAATACGAAGGGCTTTTAAGGGCCGAGGAGGAGTGCCTTGTTTTCAGCTCTGGGAAAGACCGAATATGAAGAAAGGAACAGACGCTACCATTGGAGCAAATTTGATTACATTTAAGGAATAATGTTCTAGTCCCAGTACTGGCCATCTCAGCTGGAGGATGCTGGAGTTGTGACCTGTCCTCCTCCATCCGTGGTCACTCACGCTTTTACCTTAACTAAGACTTCCGCTAACAACTGGCGGTGGCATTATGGGCACCTGGCAACGAGGACCCAAGGGGAAGCTGACACCTCTGCATTGATGGGCATTTGAAGGGCCAACTGACTCACGGCCACCGAGAGCAAGGGATCGTTTCGGGGCAGTACAAGTCACAGTAGAAACTGTCTTTTCTCCGGTATTCACCACCCAAAGACTTTTCTAAAGAATTTACACAAATGGAATTGGCCATGGGAAATTTTCGAGACAGAAGAATCCTTTATTTTAAAGAGTTTGAGGATTTTTGGTGCAATGAAGCATGCATAAACTCGCCACAGGGAGATCTCTCAGGGAAAAAAAAAAAGAAAAGAAAGCGTCTTCTGTTTAAACTTCATTGGATTCATATTTTAAGAAATCTTGGCCAGTCTGGCTCAGGCAGAAAAATTCTCCCTAGGGAACCTCTCACGACGCAGCTTTCCTATTAAGTACTTAGTTTTACATATGTGATAAAAGTTTATAGGAGTATATATCTGGGTTTTATTTCCTTTTCACTTACTTTTGTGGTCAGTTTTGGCACTTTTATTGTAGGAGATAGATTTCTAGGGATGGAAACCCAACGTGTAAATTGTACTTGCAGGAAATAAAGATTCAACTGGGGATGGCTCCGAAAGGCTTTGATCCAGGAACCAATTTGGTTATAAGTCAGACGTAGCCTGGAATAAGACGTTGGCAAGAAGTCACTGGGCGTGGTACCTGGGAGTGTGTTCCTGGATGCATTTAAGAATAAAGAGGACAAGCACTGTCACTGCTGAACGGACAGACACATCCATTCATCTGTCTGGAGACTGGGCCTGGAAATTCTTTTCCTTTAAATATCAGGTTTACATTTTTTCCCCCTCACCATCACAGTAACATTCGAAAAAGACAGAGAAGATCAAATAAATCACTCCTGGTTCCCACGACCACCTGTTTAACATTTTGGTGACCTTCCTCCCAATATTTTTTTCCAGCCTAATAAAACATAATCACATCTATTTCGTACCAGATGATCTTTAAAGGTTCCACATCTGTGGGCTTTTGACTCACTCAATTTGCTATTTAATAGAATTCTCCTCATGTTTAATAACCCTCTTAATAATTGCAGAGTTAAAATAATGCATTTTTATCTAGGAAATGCCTCGAGAACTTTCAAAAGACTGCCTCAAACAGGAGGCAAAGATGGCAGACGTGAAAGGAAAAGTGGAAGAAATAATTAGAAATACGAGGAAGAAAGAAAGGAGAGAAAGGGGGACGAGGGGAGGAAGGAAGGCACCAGGGGAAAAGGCTGATTTGGGTCGCCGAGGATGCTTGTAAAAGAGGGACCCCCAGGTTGGCCAGGTGTGCATGGTGATGGGGACACTAGGGGTGGCAGCCACCCCAAGAGGGACCCCTGGGACAATCAGAAACAGCCACCGCAGGGGAAGGGGGGCTGACCAGTATGAGGGTGGGGATGGGCCTGGGGCCAGCAGGCAACTCCCAACAGACTGACCCTCAGGGCCAAAGCCACAGGCCAAGCTCAATGAAGGGAGACCCTCCAAACAGTTAAGCAAAGGGGGCCTCTTCGCCCACCAGGCATCTGGCCTTGACTCACTCTCAGGAATCCGTGGGCAGAAAGACAACTGAAGCCATTTTTCATGCAAGAGGAGTTGGACATCAGGAAAAATCAGAGCCCCTTTGTATGACATGCCAAACTGCTGAAGCGAGAAAATGTCTTGGGCGCGGGCTCAGATGCGAGCCGGGGACAGCGTGCTCGCCCTGGGGAACCCGGGCCGTCAATGTGCACTTGTTATCGGGGCTTTTCAGAGCTGAGGGCCGGAAGCGAGTGTGGGGTGTCCTCCCCCCGCCGCATGTTAATGATGAGCTGGTGACACGGCCTTGGCCGGACTGTCCGGCCCCTGGAAGGGAGCCTGGGTGTCCTGAAATGTCCTCGGGGAGTGTTTGGGGACCCGTGTTCTTTTTCCTGCGTGTGGTTTGGTGTGTGGGCTGGGGGTGTAGTGGGCAGGAGGACCCGGGGAAGAACCCTCAGAGACGCAGCCTTACTCCAGTCCCTTCCCCGTCCCCACGTGCAGCGTGTTCTTTGGGTTGGCAGATGAGAATAGCCACCACGCACTGTTTCATCCCAGCCGCGAGCCGAGCACTTGCGTGTTTACTGCCAGCAAACCCGCGCAGGACGCAGTGCTAACAGCCCAGGTGCAGAGAAAGCTGCTGAGACTCAAGGAAGGTGCGACGACTGGCTGAGGGTCCCGCAGCCAGTAGGAGGCAGAGCCTGGATTCAAACTCTGACTCACTCTGGGCCCCGGGCCCTCCACCACGTCCCGCCTCCTCTCCAAGACGCCGATCATAAGAGCTGCTGTTTATTTCAAGCTGGGTGAGACAGATGTGCGTGGAGCCCCACGTGTATTTCCCATTCGACTCTCCTGACAACGCAGCGAGGTCTTGTTAGAGCACCTGGAGGCGCCCCTAGCATCCGGGCCGTGCTCTGATGCTCTCCGCACACCCACACCTATTCTGTCTCTCCTGCTGCTGGGGCCCCGGGGCCACCGGAACCAGACAGTAAATGCCCAGCTCGAAGCCAGGCACTCAGCAGGTGCCCCATAAATGCCTGCCGATGACAGAGTTTTAAGTTACTCTGCTCTCCGAGGCAGCCCCGGGCCCTGAGGGCGCCTGTGTTATTGGTGGCTCTTGGAAAAAACGAGAGGGAGATGAGGTCTGGTTTCAGCCACCCCTCTGCTCCCCACCCCAGCGGCCTTTTCTGGGCAAGGCCCCTTCCCTCCGGCGCCAGCCTCCCGTCCCGCTCTCCTTCTAATCGGTCTCCGCAGGGCAGGACAGGACCCCAGGACCAGCCACAGCATTTGCTGGTCTGACACAAAATGAAAATGTGGGTACTCTTGTTGAGAAATGATTAAGAATTTCGAGATGGTGATAGCAGAGCGTGCAATGAAGGGGACGGCCCTTCCGAGCACAGGGCCCTGTGTGACTGCACAAGTCCCAGCCCTGGTGACACCAGTCATTTTCCATCCTTGGCACACGACCTACTAGCAGGGTCTGGGTGTTTCTACAGCAGTCTGTTTTCAAATTTTCTGGACCTCCTTTCTCCCCAAAGATGATGAATGCCAACACTTCAGGAACCTGGATTTCAATCCTCCTGGATGGCCTCTTATAGCACAACAACAAAAAATCTATTGCCTGGACTCTTACCCAGAGATTTGGTTCAGAAAATACGGCTGCCACTGTGCCATTTGTCCCAAGAGGGAACCCAAAGCACTCAACATTTACAGCATGATGGCTCGTCGCAGGGCATGGTTTCCACCCACCCAGCAGGTGACCGGGACATCGAGCCCCCAGCCAGGCCCGCCTCTGCCCCGCAGACATGGGTGCCCTGTGCACCAGTGCATCTGCAGCCAGGCTCCCTTCCTGGGTTCTGTGTCTCAGGAAATGGCTCTGCTGCTGGGTTTTGCAGGCTGGGCTCGGGGCATCTTCCTGGCCTCCTACTTCTCTCACCTGCCCACCCCGCACCCCCACCGGGGGCTGGGCCTCCTGAAGTCTCTGGAATCCACCTGTTCTTCTTGGACGCCCAACAGTTGTGGCCTCCCTAACATCACCTCCCCAGCTCAGACCCTCATTTCACTCCGGTGACAATCACAGTGGCCTCCTGGCAGGTCTCCAGGCTCCAACCCATCTGCCCCATGGGAGGAGTCTCAGCACAAAACCCCGCTGACGCCGTGTTTAGGATCGAGTCATCTCTGGAGCTGGGAAGGCCCTTGTGGCCTGGGCCAGCTCCTCTCCCCAGCATTGTCTACGGCAGCTCCAAGTGACAGACACCCCATTGTGCCAGGACTACCCTCAGAGCTTTCCACGTGCAATCTCACTTCATCTTTGTGACGCTCCAATGAGGTTGGAGGGGTGTCTGTCATTATATCCCCATTTTGGGGATGAGAAAACTGAGGCTCAGAGAAGCTACGGAATTTGCCCAGGGTCACAGAGCTAGCACAGGGTGCAGCAGGATTCAAATGCAGGTCTCTCTGACCCGCCCCAGACCCTGTCCTATTAACCATCACACAGACTTGGTCCAGATGCCACCTTCTGACTCCCCTCTGCACAGCCAGGCTCCAGGGGAGATGTCAGAGAGTGGGGCGGGGCTAGATGCTTGGGGCTTTGGGTATTAGGGAATGAGTCTCACTGAAGGGTGTCTAGCTGGGGGACGACGTGCTCCGGTTTGTATTTTACATGATCTTTCTGGCTGTATGTGGAGAGAGCAGGGGGAGGCCGGTCAGGATACGGCTGCGGGCACTGGGGGGAGATGGCAGGGCTGGGAGGTGAGATGGACAGAAGTGGAGGGGAGGCAGGGTGGGGGTGGGGGTGGAGCCCAGCACAGGGGAGGGTGTAAGGAACCCCCAGGGGGCGTGGCAGGAAAGGGACTTTCCCCTTGTCTCGGCAGTGGCCGGCACTGTGCTGGGCAACGGACTGGTGACCGACCGGGCCGGGGAGGGAGAGGGAGCTGCTCTTCAAACTCCGCCACACCAGCCAGCAGCACGGCCGTCGCCCAGGCCACCACC
The DNA here is from genome assembly GCA_004363605.1 of Indri indri. Taxonomy (NCBI): domain Eukaryota; kingdom Metazoa; phylum Chordata; class Mammalia; order Primates; family Indriidae; genus Indri; species Indri indri. The sequence goes on along the minus strand of RJWJ010014260.1, from coordinate 2,625 downwards.
AGCAAGCTTGTCCTTGCCAAGGTGAGGAAAAGAGGCCAAAGCCAACAGTGCTTCCAAGAAAATGAGCCTGAAGTCACTGCCCCCTCTGAGTGCCTCTGCGGGGGCACGGTCACTGTGCTGCTCACAGCACTTCCCAAACATCCTCTCATTGGAAATTCACACGACCCTGGGGGGCGGGGAGCAGGGAGGATGAAGGGACAGAGAGAGGAGGGATGGAGGGAGGAGGGAGGAGGGAGGATGGGGAGGGAGGAGGCATGGAGGGAGGAGGGAGGATGGAGGGATGATGGGGGAGGAGGGATGCAGGGAGGAGAAAGGATGGAGGGATGATGGAGGAGGAAGTGAGGGAGGAAGGATGGAAGGAGGAGGGAGGGATGGAGGAGGGAGGGATGGAGGGAGGAGGGCTGGAGGAATGGGGAAGGGAAGGACGCAGGGAGGAGGGAGGATGGAGGGATGATGGGGAGGAGGGATGCAGGGAGAAGGGAGGGAAGGACAGATATTATTTGCCAGTGTGACAGCAGAGCAAACAGAGGTTCTAGGAGGGTAAGGGACAAGCCACAGGCTGTCCGGATGGCTAGTGACAGAATTGGGACCGGGCCACAGGTCTCCCGACTCCCATTCCGACGGTTGCCACACTCCAGCACTGTCCTCCTGCACCCTGGCCCTCCTGTATCGCACCACGCAGGGAGCCCTCGGCAGGCGTCGGTAAGCGTTGGTGTGATGCATGGACAGGGCTATGACACCCCCCAGTGCCCTCTCCATGTCTGGGCAGCAGTGTGGGCACTCAGCTCCCATCCCTGAGGCTCCTGGAAGTCCCCCAGTTCCTTTTGGCCTCCTGGGCGCCACACTGGGGCGCTTGGCAAGCTCGCCGCACTGGAGAATGTTACGTTGGGCACACATGCCACCATGGGCACGGCGTGGTGTGGCCCCGCCTCAGCTCCTGATTCAGAGTCTCAGCCCCAGAAGCCATTCAGAGTGTCCTGCCCCTAAGAAGTGATGAAACGGCACCAGGGTCCCCACGGGGGGAGGCTCAGCTTCCTCCTTTGCCAGCCCCTGGAGGCCAGTGAGCTGACCTTTGTTCAGGTTGGCTGCAAAGTTTGGGCAACTTATTTCTCTGGGAAAACGGTCAAGTTTCAGGAAACACAGAAATAAGGAGAAAGTGATGACATGTTGTAAACATCTACAAGGTGCCAGGCACGAGAAGGGAAATTTTGTGTGTTGTTTCATATGACTTTCACAACAATACAGGGGTTGATTCTATGATGCCCCTATTTTACAATGAAGGAACTGGAGTTCAGAGACGTTAGGCAATTTGTCTGAAGACACACAGCTGACAAGTGGCACAGCCTAGACTCAAACCTGGGTCTGTGTGACTTCAGTGCCGGCTGCTGCTTCCATGTGGACTAACGGGGTAATGGGGGTGGGAGCAGAAAGAGTCAGCTGGGACAAGCATCCAGCCCCCGCCTGTGTCCCTGGGGCCAGGAGGTGACAGAAGCTGGTGGCAGGCAAACCAAGGAGACTGACGACTTTCAGTCATCTGGTTTTTCCCAGGCTCTGTCCGGGGCTTGAGTCAAGAAACTCCTCTTGGCCTTGGCCTTTCCACATTCTCTTTCAGAAATGGGGCAATGACGGGGACGGAGGAGGACAGCTGAGCGCCTCCGGCCCTGTGGGCTGGATGTGGCGACTGGAGGCCTTGCTCTGGACTGCGCTCCTGGGGGTGGGGCGTCGCGGTAGGAGAAGAGCAGCTCCAGTTAGAACCCAGAGCCCTCCCAAGCCCACGCACGGTGACGCCATCTGTGGCTGGGGACATACACGCTAGAAGGGCCTAAGAAAGGAGCTGGGGCCGGCTTCACGGAGGATGCTGGCTTGAAGGGTGGAGAGCGGTCTGGGGAGGGGTGGACACCAGGACGAGTGGTCCCGATGCTTTGGGGAGCAGAAACTCTCTGAGGACTCTTTGGACCCAAGTCCCTCTCCATCTTTCAGACCCCAGCCTTGCTCCAGGGAAGTTTGGGGGGTGAGGGGAGCTGGGGACCTGGTGCCAAGGCTGGCTCGGCTAGCGTGAGGTTAACCCTCTGTGCTGTCCTGGAGCCCGCAGAGGGCCAGGGTCTGTGGGGGTGGTGCTGTCTACTGTGCAAAGACCTGGAGCTTCACCAGAAGGGTCCCCCGTGAGTGCTGGAGGTCGGCAGCTAAGTCCTCCTCTGGCTCCACCTCCCTGGACGCATACGGCACCCCTCCCCCAGCCTCGCGGAATACAGGTGCCAGGGACGGTGCCCATTCCACCCAGAGGCATCCTCACAACACTCTGCAGGTGTGTGCTGGGTTCTTTCCCACTCACTGCCTCATTACCCCGTTTTCTAGACACACGAACGACAGCTCAGAGAGGTTCACTAACCTGCCCAAAGCTACACAGCTTCCTGGCAAAACAGGGATTTGAACTCAAGGCGTCTGATCCCCAAACATGGCCTCTTTCCCCTGTCCCATGCTGCCTTGTCCACGGAGTCCATTTTACTGTGACAGAATGTCCTTTGATGTCCCTTGTCTAAGGGACTTCATTTCTCCCAGGCCTGTGCATCAGAAAGAGCTGGGGTTCTCTTATGAAATAGTTCCCTTTTATTACGTGCATTCTGC
>RJWJ010014259.1:0-38245 GCA_004363605.1 Indri indri | reverse complement strand
TAATGAACTAAGAATAAATTATGCATATTTAACCATAAAATGATAAGCAGTTTCATGGTGCCCCCAAGTGGATATAAAATATTAAGTCATTTGTTTTCTGTCCTTATCTTTTAGCCTTTGCATGTCGTATTTCAGCAAAAGTAGCTGAAATCTCTACTAAATCTTGCTATTTATATAGGGCGTTACAGACAGTTGTTTATACGAACTCTAAAAATAAAATGTGCTCTCTCAAGTTTTAGAAAAATAGCATTTTTTTTTCTCTTTTATGTCAATAGTTTGAATTTAATTCTTTCTCTGAAACAACCTAGTGAATTAAAGGCCAAAGAGAAATAGGGCCCCTGCTCTTCAGATCCCACTTGAAAGAGGGCCCTGTTTGGCCTCCTCTGGCCACTCTCTCTGAGTCGCTAGGAAATTCACTCCTTTCTCCCAGTCTCATCCATATTTTTGGCTCTAACAACCAGCTTTACAGTACGATGCTGAGATATATAGCTCATGCTTGCCAACGTAGAGACCTCACTTCAACAAGTACACTGATAGCATCAACACCTCAAACTCACATCAATATCTTAAGTGTACCATGTCTGAAACTAAATTCTCTTTGACCAAAACCAAACTGTTTCCTCTAATTCCTATCTCATTTATGGACACTGTCATTCCCTAATCGCCCAAACCAGAAATTGAACCTTCACCCAATATATCCAATAGGCCATCTGCACCTTTTTATAGCACTTCCTAAATATCTCTTGAATGTGACCCCATCTCTGTCCCCACAGACATGGCTCAGCGCAGGCCCCCGTGGCTTCTTATCTGGACTACTGCAGTAGCATTTTAACTGTGATTCCTACTTTCAATTATCTTCCACATTATGGCCAGTTTAAATACTTCTATGATTTCCTATAAGGAGCCGCCTCTAGCATTGGTTCAATGCTCCTTGCTGTGGTACACAAAAGGCTTCGTGATCTGATTCTCTTTATCCTCTAAAGCTCATCTCTCATAAGTGCCCCCTCATGCTGCTCGTCCCTCAAAACTGTTGCATGCTCATCTGTGCAATTTGTTCTTCTGTAACACACCTTTCTCGTCTTTACCTTATCTCCTGGATCTCCTTTGAGATTCAACTTAGGCCTCTCAGCCTTACAAAGTTCTTTACCCTCCTACCAAGTTCCATAGTCCTTCCTCACTCCTGTTGCTCTTTGTGCATAATTCTCACAGCTGTTACCCCACCACATTAAAAAACTTTTGCATTCTATCCACAGGTGTTTATTGGTAACTATTATGTGGCAACATTGTTTTAGGTATTAAACAAAAGAGATTGAAATCTCTGCCCTTGAGGAACTTCCATACTAACAATAAATCATTAACTTCTTTGTAATTTATTTTTCAAATTATGTCGAAGGTATATGCACTTTGAAGGGGAAAAAAGTAGAGTTAGGGGCATCACGGATGCTGGGGTTATGGGCTGCAAGTTGCACTATTAAATAGGATTATCAGAACATGAGCAGATTTTGATGGAAGTGAGGGAAGAGCATACCGGGGGTAGGAAACAACTAGGAGTAAAGGCTCGAAGGTGATAGCTGCCTTGCATGTTTGAGAAAAAACAAGGCCAGTGTGGCTTGAGCAGAGAGAACCTGGGCAGGAGTAGGTAATGAGGCAGAGAAGTTGCAGGAGATCGGATCACACAAGGCAGGAGTCCCCAACCTATGCTGAGTTGTTTAATAATGTAATAATAATAGAAATAAAGTACACAATAAACGTAATGTGCTTGAATCATCCTGAAACCATGCCCCCGCTCCTTGATGTGTGGAAAAATTGTCTTCCATGAAAACGGTCCCTGGTGCCAAAAAGGTTGGGGACCACTGACATCTGGGCTTGGTAAGCCATTGTAAGGACCCTGGCTTTTAGTCAGAGTGAAATTGAGTGCATCGTAGGGTTCTGAAAAGAGGAATGATATGATATGGCCATGATATTTTAAAAGGGTCACTTTGGCTGTCACATTAACAATTGAATACAATGGGTAAAAGGTACAAGCAAGACCAGTTAGGAGGCTGTTACAATAATCCAGGTGAGATGATTCTCACAACAGGTTGGCAGCAGTGAGGTGCCAAGAAATGGTCAGACTAGATATATTTCAAAAATAGAGCCAACACATTTCCTGATGGACTGATTATGGGCTGTAAGAAAAGTGAGGAGTTAAGGATGACTCTATGGTTTTAGGCCTGAGTAAGTGGAAGGATGGAATTACCATCAGCTGAGATGGGGAAGAATTTGAGGGGAGCAGCTTTTGACAGGGGTCAATTTTATTTTGCATATGCTGCGTCATACAAGTGGAGATATTGAATAGTCAATTAATGTATTAATACAAGTCTAGAGTTCAAGAGGTAAGTCTAGGTTAAAGATATAAATAGGAGAATTATCCACAAGCATATGGTCTTTAAAATCATGAGATAGGATAAGAGCCCAAGGCAATGAGTATTGATGGAGATCTCCCCCATTAGGCAGAAAGCTCCTAGAAAACTAGACTGAGTTTACTGTTCACAGTATTCTAAGCACTTGACCCAATTTTAAGTAGATGCTCAATATTAGGATTTCTTACCCACAATCTCACCCCACTAAATCGAGATGACAAAACAGAAAACCAAAAAAATTCAAGACAAAATTAGACAGCCAACCTAGCTCACAGCAGCACATTCTCTCTTAAGTCTCACATATTCTTTCTCCCATTCTGGCCACAGCTCCATTCAACCAGCAGACAGAACAGAAGGGGAAGAGGCCAGAGCTTTCAAGCACTCCTATAGCCTTTCTCCTTGGAGGTGGAGAAGAGTAGTCAATATAGGAATGGTGGGACCTAGGCTGGGCTTACAGATGTGCCAAAAGCTGAGAGGAAAGACGGCCCCTTTCTGCTGTACTCGTCTAGGATTTCTCAAACAAGAAAACTTCAGAATCCCATGTCTAGCTTCCTAGTTCTGGACTCACACAGAAAAGTTGTTACTTCATAGGTATGAAAATTGTTTTCTTTCTTCCTATATTAACTATTCATCATCTAAATTTATATTTTATGTAAGATTTCATAGACTTAAGACTGAGAGGAGATCATTTAGTGCATCCTTCTAATTTTACTAATAAAGGAGACCAAGTTTCAAAGATACTCAGTCACTTGCCCAGTGACTTACCAGAGAATGCTTAGAGTTGAGTCCTTTCCAGGGCTCCTTCCCTTTGGCCACATTGTACAACTACTAAATAAAAAAATGCATTTATTAAACTCCAAGCAGGTTCAGAGGGGAAAAAATTAAACACTCAGAAAACCGTCATATATTCCTTTATTTAGCCTAGACACAGTAAAGGGGAACACAAAATTGCCAATAAAATTTTTTCTTACCAAATACCAGGACACACTAACTCCTGAAAATCAGTGTGTATATGAGATTATTTACGATAAAAGACTATCGGATTAGTAGAGTACTGATGACAGACTTAAATTGGATACCTCGGCTGGATTTATAACCTATACAATGCTAGGATGTAGCCGATTCAATCCAGTTACAATGGAAAACATGCTTGGGGAATGTGTAAATCCAGGTAAGAGCCCTCACTTGCTTAATTTCAAAGGAAATAGGTGCCTTTCAATAGTGAGATTTATAGACTGAGTTATTTATTCTAGGTCCACAGGTACTATTGCAAGGTGACAAATAACACTTTTTACCACATTAAAATTTCTAACTCTTAATATGACAAGCATTAAAAAAATGGTTATATACATAATAAAGGTGATTTTTGCAAGATGAAAGAAACTTAAAAAATAAAAACAAAACAAACAAAAAAAGATGATTTTAAAGAGAAAAAAATAATGCACTATTATCAAAGGGCACATGTGGATGAATTGTCTGACTTCCAGGTTGGATTTTTATGTCTTCTCCCTGAGCAGGTTTGCAGAACTACAGTTTAAGCTTACCAGTTATCTATTCCTTTAATTTTAAACCAATAACCATGAAAACTAATAACCACAGTAAAAAATTTGGGAATCAAGAGAATGAGAAGACAAGCCATAGACTGAACGAAAATATGTGCAAAAGACACATCTGATAAAGGACTGCTATTCAAAATATGCAGAACTCTTAAACCATAACAATGAGAAAACAAACCACCTGATTAAAAAGTTGGCAAAAGACCTGAATAGACAGCTGACCAAAGAACATATACAGATGGCAAATGAGCATATAGAAAATGAAAAGATGCTCAGTATCATATGTCATTAGGGAAACACAAATTAAAAAGAGATACCACTACCCTCTTATTAGAATGCCTAAAATCCAAAACACAGACATCAAATGCTGGTGAGGATGTAGAGCAAAAGAAACTCTCTTTCATTGCTGGTGAAAATGCAAAAGGGTACAGCCACTGTGAAAGACAGTTTGGCAGTTTCTTACAAAACTAAAAACTCACACTCCTTGGTATTTACCCAAAAGAGTTGAAAACTTACATCCACACAAAAAGCTGTGTACAGATATTTATAGCAGCTTGGGTGACAGGGTAAGACCCTGTCTTTATTCATAACTGTCAAAACTTGGTAGCAACGAAGGTGGCTTTCAGTAGGTGAATGGATAAACTACGGTATGTCCAGACAATGAAATATTAATCAGTGCTAAAAAGAAATGAGCTATCAAGCCATGAAAAGACATGGAAGAATCTCAAATGCATATTACTGAGTGAAAGAAGCCAATCTGAAAAGGCTACATACTGTATGATTCCACCTATATAACATTCTGGAAAAGGCAAAACTATGGAGACAGTAAAAATATCAATGGTTGCCAGGCATTAGGAGAGAGGGAGGGATGAATAGGCAGAACACAGAGGATTTTCAAGACAGTGAAACCATTCTGTATAATATTATAATGGTAGATACATGTCATAGATGTACGACACCAGGAGTGAACCCTAATGTAAACTATGGACTTTGGGTGATAACAATGTGTTAATGTAGGTTCATGGACTATAACAAAGGTACCACTGTGGGATGTTGGTGTTGGGTACGCTAATAGTGAGGCAGGTTGTATGTGTATGAGGGTAGGTGATATATGGGAACTCTCTGTATTTTCTACTCAATTTTGCAGTGAGCTTAAAACTACTCTAAAAAATTAAGTCTATTAAAATCTTTGAAAAAACTTGGGAAAAGAATCATATGTGATGATACCTTTAACTAAGCTATTAGATTCAGTAAAGAGACTCTAGGGCCACATTTATAATTACCAGTTGCCACACAGGTCAGACAGTGAGGACATGCTATATTTAATTTTTACCACAGAATCCAACATGATACTCTAAACACCAAAAACATTGGATACTATGAAGAGCAAATGGAGAATTGAAAGAGCCAAGTATAACCCTAGAACTATAGACTATATTGGTGCCATAAATAATTAGAAAATCTGTTTTAGAATTTAAACTTTTTGGGTTTTTGTTTTTTTTGAAAGTTCATTAACTAAGGTCCACTCCCATGTCTTTCCTTAATCGAATATTTATTAAGAATTTTGCTGCCGTGCCAGTAATACATTCGCTTGAAGAAAATAACTTTACAACTTTGAAATTTTAGTGTCATTTTATGCTACAAAGCTTTATTTACAAAGTTCTTCAGAATATGTGTCAGTTGTCCATCCACTATTCCAAGTGTGAAATGATATCAAATAGATTACATTTATAGGAAAGCATAAAACAGAGAAACCAATTTTATAATTTAATATATACAGTGTCATTAGTGGTTGTTATTTTTAAAGTTTTCTTTTGAGGGTAATCTACTGAATATTTTTGCTGATAATATTTCAGAGTAAAGTTGTCCTCAACAGCAGATTTCCACAGGGAATCAAGAGCATTAACAGTTCAATATATTTTACAGGTATCATTTGACAGTTAAAGAGTAGCTGCAAATTATTTTTTTTCCCATTTTTTTTCAAAAGTCTTGGATGATGAAGAATCATGACTTTCACCACCACTATAGTGCTCGTATAAAGTCTGAAATTAAAAAACGAAAATCTGTTTTGTAAAATTTTTTAGTTCAGCATATCATCAGATTAGTAAAGGTATCTCAACATATTCTAAAAATAAGTTTATCTCTCTTGCTAATTGAGAAATTATTTTATAAACTACTGGAGATAAGAAAGAATTTTAAACACCAAGCTTGGCCTTAAGAATTACCTATCATGAGATGTAGCTCAATCTTTCTATAAAAGAAACATAACACAGCTATTAATAAACATGAACCTTCAAGACCTTCTTGATCTCCCTTACTTTTCCTTAAATAAAGCCAGTCTTAGATAAATTCCTATAAGTAAAATATACACATTAGGAAACAATATATATATGCTCAGATGATATTTAAATAAACAGAAGACACAAAAATTGTTATAAAAATGAGTACAATTAGGTATATTAAAAATCTATGTATTTAAAAAAGATTTAAGGCTTAGCTAACATCTAAGATGACAGACATCTTTGCCCTCAAGGAACATATAACTTCAGTGATAAAGGTAACTAATTCACCTCAATTTTATTTACAAAAGGCTTTGAACAATACATTGGTATAAATTTAAAACGTGGAGATATGAAATATGGAGCAATTACAAATTTTGTCCACTTTTAATTCCTAAAGCCATTAATTTAGCCATCAGCACTTGAAAAAATTTAAGAAAAAAATGTACCTTATATAATATGAATGCAAATATAATAATAGTGAATGTATAGTAAATTCCTTCAGAAATGTGTCTAAGTTCTTGGTAATGTAGACTGATTTTACTCCTACCCAGAGAGCTAAGAGCAACGTTAGTTTAAGCTTCCATAATTTTATAATAATGTTATAATTGAAATATATAATTAGTAACTGCCTGGTAGCTAAACCAGCTGGTCAATAAGCATTCACAGGGAACTAGAAGTGACTAGGTGTCTGATGACAGTGAGATCCAAAATCATGGTATAGATATAAGCAGGCATTGGGAGGCTAAAAAGCTTGAGACATGTACTTTGAGAAATGTATTGACTGCTATGCTCAGCTTCACAAAAGCCATTACACGTGATGTCTCTAAGAAGGTATAAGAAAAAAACTGGCTAAAGGAATACATTCAAAAGTCATGTTAATAATGGTACTGAGTTAAAAGATTCTGATACTGAATTTATTCCAGTTGAAATCTGAATGCACCTTATATGACAATCTGCTTTGAACTGTGCTGTATTAACAATAAGAATATAAATCAAATAAATCTGTGTTTGTCAAAAAGCACACATGAATTATCTAAATGTAAAAACAAACTTCATAATTGATCTGATGATTGGACCAACTTTTCTTTGGACTACCCATTTCCATAAGTGTCTAACTCACTATGTAAAACAGTTAAAATTAAAGTAGACAGAGAATAGATATACTTACTTTAGCAGCTTTCAAAATGGAGTTAGGAGAATTCAGACCAACAAGCTGGCCCAGAACATATTTCATTTCTTCAGTGGTTCCCTTAGCCATTTGGTTACCTATAAAATAAATCAATAACATACTGGATTCCAATAAGAAAGTCCACTATAAATATACATTTTGTTTAACAGCACAATAACTGGCATTCTTGTAATTTATCACTAATCATAATCCCTTACCTAGGAAAAGTATAAATGAATACCAGCAAGTAAAGAAAGGTGATTTTATTTACTTTGCTGTTTAGCAAAATAGAAACTTCCTTAAGGAAGGAGGCAGGCTGGAAAAAAGTAGCCATTCAGATTCTGCTTTCTGTAATAGTTAATAGGCTGTTTATATTAGTAATCTAGTAAACAGATTTTTAAAGCAGTAGTACCTGGATGAGTTTGAATTTGAACATACGGATGCACCAAGAGATCAGGTATGGATATCCTCTGTTTCGGGTCCCTTATTAAACAACACTATAAAAATAAAGAATTTTTTTAAAAAACAAAACAGCTTTTCATATATGATATTGATAAAGTATTTTTCCAGATTGCATCATATTACAAAAGTTGCTTTCTAGATATGCCACTTAAATAATGACAAGATTATTTCACCTAAGTCACTTTTCCAAAATTCCTGAGTATTTTTGTATCTATCTATCTATCTATCTATCTATCTATCTATCTATCTATCTATTTAGAGACAGGGTCTTACCCTGTCACCCAGGGAAGAATGCAGTGGCGCAATCATAGCTCACTGCAGTTTGAACTCTTGGGCTCGGATCAAGTGATCCTCCTGCCTTAGCCTCCTGAGTAGCTGGGACTACAGGTGGATGCCACCATAACCGGTTATGTTCATAAGTTTTAAAATTTAGCTTTACCTTAGTTTACCTTCAGAATAAACATGCCTTTAAAAGCTAATTCAGTCAGCAATTCCTTTTGATAGAACAGCTATATTTAAGCCAGTTACACAATTCCAGTCACTTCAGCTATTTCTTTAAAGTAAATAATTACTTATATGAAATATTGCCCTTCTATATCCATAGATTAATATTACCTTTAACACATCTTGAAGATCTTTCTCTGGAATATCAGGAAATTCAATTTCATGATTAGGGTCAATTATGGCATGCAATTTAGAAATCTGATTAATTATATGCTGAAATGGTGTTTTCCCATAAGTCATATAGTATAAAATGCATCCTAATGACCAAACATCACTTTTGGGGCTTATCTAAGAAAAAAAAAAACAAAAAACCAAGTTGCTATTATTTTAATGGAAAACATAAACATAAAACATTATATATTTTAAAATATATGAGTATGTATACATATATAGCTTAATATTTAAAATCATAATTAAGTCTCAGTAAATGTGTGAGTACTAAATTATGTATACATGGCAAAACATGTTTCTAGTTTTCATTACATTTGGTTATTTCAACAAAAAAGATGAGCTTTACTTTAAATCTTTCCACAAACTCACAATTAAAATATTTCAACTGAGATAAAATTTATTCTTGACAGCTTGTAAAAATACAAAACTAAAAGACATAACTACAAAATTTAACTCTACTTGTTTTCCCCTGAATTATTGGATAATAAATTTTTATATAAATTCAAAGTATGCATACATTTTTAAAAGCTTATTTAAATTATACAACCCTAAACCTAAGAGCATAAACTATAGAATCAGGCTAGGCTGGGCTTGTATTCTGGTCTAATCCCAAGCTGGTAATTCTGTGTCTTGTTTCCTCATCTCTAAAATAGAAATAAGTACGTTGTCATGAGCATTAAAGGAGATAAGCATGAATACGGTTAATAACAGAGGATAGTTTCTGGTTATAGTAAGTATTCAATAAATATTTATTAAATGTTTACTGCATTAAAATCTCATTAGCAATAACCAAAGCAGTACGATAATAAAATTATCCTTTTGACTTTAAAAAGAAAATGAATAAGATCAAACATAGCAGTGGATATAATAAATGAGAATTTATTATTAAATGTAACCATATGCACTCCACAAAGGATAAACCTTGACACAGAAAGCTGGGGTGGGGGGGCGGTGTGGGTGTGGGGAGAAATGGGCATATAAAACCAAATACAAAAAAGAAAACAGGAAAAAGTAACACCGCTACAAATTAAATTGGTTATTTAAATCAAGAAGCTAGGAAAAAAATAAACCTAAAGAGAATACAAAGAAGAAATTAACAAAGATAAAAGCAGAAGTTATAAAACAAATGAAAATAGAATTGATAAATGAAATCAAGACTTGGTTCTTTAAGAGCAATAAAATCATGCCAACTTAATCAAGAAAAAAAAAAGACAATAAATCTAAGTTTTAGGAGAAAAGTAGAGACTAAACAGATATAAAAAGAATTTTATAAGAGGGAATATTTGGCAAAATTTTATGCCAGTTATTTGATAAAAATATTTAAAAACCACAATTTTCTAAGAAGGAAAATATAATTTAGTAAATAAAAGCACATTTATCAAGAAATGATTTTGAGCTGGACAATGTACTTAGTGTTTTTATATTCTTTCTAATTTAATTTTTAATGTCTTTTAATATAGGTACTGTTTATAAGCCTAATTTATAGACAAGGAAACTATGCAATTTAAGTCACTTGGCCAAAGACAGCTGTTAATGAAGAGGCAGATCTATGCATGACTTGAATATAGGTCTCTGGGACAACAACGTATGCTTGCATCCACTTGGTTACACTGATAGAGATAAGGATAAAGGAACCCAAGGCATCATGGCAGGCAAAATGGGCCCCTGATAAGCAGTACCAATTAGGCTGACACAAAGTTCGATGAGGTGGTAAAATAAAGTAAGTGGAAAAATAGCCAGTGGCAGGCCAGGAAAAATTACATATTTGAGCTATACTTGTAAATGTAGAATTCACAAATGAATAAATGGTGAAAAATACATATAAGAATCATAGAGGAAACAAAAAAAGAATAGCAATGTCTTTGTAATGGCCTAAAAAGTTTTAGAACTTAAAAGAAATAACCTTCAGTTATCTGATAAGTTTGTTCACAAAATAGTATATTCCCTATGGATGCCAAATAAATGGAATATAAACAATCTTTATAGTACCTTTGACTTGGATTTCCCGTTCTCTCTTGAGGAAGACATATCCTTGATTGCTTCTGGCGGCATATAATTAACTGTGCCAACCTATTTGACAAATCAGAGAAAACACAAATCAAAGAAAATATTTTATTCTGCTTTAATTTTTTTAAAACATGAATGCTTTTGGAAACTTGGATATTTATAGATTTCAGCGATATACTTAAAAATTCAAATAACTGCCAACAACATTAAGATACATATATTAAATTTCTTCACAAGTCCAGCAAAATGAACTATGTTCATAATCAGAAAAACTGACTGCTTTCAGAATGCTGTGCTTTTTCTATGATTATAGTGAGCAACTAGTAATTTCTGCTTTAAAAACTGTCCAGGCTAAAATTCTATTAATGGAGGGACCTGATTATCATTCATTTTTGTGCTGGAATAGATGCAATATTTTTTAAAAAATAAACCAATCAGGCAACCAACAATATATTAATATAAACATCTATCTGTCTCCCAGTACTCCTTGGGCCCAAGTCCAGGCTGAAATAGGATGGGCATCTAAATCACTTGAGTTTCTACAACAGGATTATGCCAGCCTACATCGCACTCATTTAATTGTAAAATAAATGGTTCCTGCTGGGCATAGTGGCACACACCTGTAATCCCAGCACTTTGGGAGGCTGAGGCGGGTGGATCACTTAAGGCCAGGAGTTCTAGATCAGCCTGGGAAACACAGCGAGACTCTGTCTCCACAAAAAATTACAGGCAGGCACCTGTAGTCTTAGCTACTTGGCAGATTGAGCCAGGAGCACTGCTTGAGCCCAGGAGCTGGGGATTGCAATGAACTGTGATCACACCACTGCACTCCAGTCTGGGGGACAAAGTGAGACCCTGTCTCTAAAACAAATAAACAAACAAACAAAATGGTCTGCTTTCAAACACAGAATATCTATACTTTAGGGTCTTGCCATAGAAGGTACTTTAAGCTGATTTACAAGTTACTGTTCAATTACACTTTTGATAAACGATTGTCAAATAGAATTGTTTGAAGGAAATGCTGCCCATTTATTCCTCCTAACAAAGTCTAGTTTTACTCCTGGGGTTAAGGTAGATCCACATCAGAAATATGTATACATGGAACACATCATCTTTGCTCCAAGTAAGATTATGTTTCAGTTAGGCCTTGGTGTCATTGTTTTAGCTTTTATGGGACAACTTCATTAAGTTTGCTATTGCATATCCTATTATAAAAACGCCATTGAGTACAATATTTATTATGTCATTTCCAATATGAATGCCCACTTAAATTTTTTTCCAATTTAACTCATAGGGAAAGCTTTTCTTCTCTGGAAGAATAGAAATAATCTTACCTCATGCACAATGAAAAGCATAGAACTGCAATTCCCTTTTTATTTGTTATCAAGAAACTCTGAGCCAAATTTTCAGGTCAATTTTAGATCATGACTAAAATGACTTCCATGGCAGGTATTACTGCTTCTCTATCTCGACTATAGGAAAATCATTCAAAATTGCTGGATATATTTCTACCTGATCTTGACTTTCTATTCTAAATTATATTGATCATGATTTTGATTTTTTTATACTTATAGTATGTATTCTTATTAAAAGACTTCAAATCCTTTGAAGAATGAGGGAGGTAAAAATATAATACCCATTAGCAAAATAATACTACACAGGTGAAAAGGAATTGAATTATACTGTGAGGTAACCAACCATTTCTTAAAAGTCTTACCTGAGAATCTTTAACAATACTTGTTGTATCTGGTTGCATTTGGTTTGCAATCCCAAAATCAATTAGCTTTAGCATTCCATCAACTATCAGAAAGTTGGCAGGTTTCAGATCACTGTGAACAATGCCTTCAAAATAAAAATCCATTATAATATTAGACAATGAAAAACATTCTAAGGACAAAAAATTTCACAATGTAGAAGTCAAGTAGGTTCCTTCAAGTAGCAAATCCAATGAAATATTAATTTTTACATATTCTACAAATATATAGCACTAATTATGTGCCAGGAACTGTTCTAAGAAGATCCATTGCTTCTATAGTCCTGAATCACCTAATCCTCACAACAATGCTGATATAAATACTATTCATACTACCTTTTTCTTTTTTTTTTTAAATTTTTTATTTTATTTTTTTTTTAAGACAGAGTCTCACTCTGTTGCCTGGGCTAGAGTGCCGTGGCGTCAGCCTAGCTCACAGCAACCTCAAACTCCTGGGCTCAAGCAATCCTTCTGCCTCAGCCTCCCGAGTAGCTGGGACTATGGGCATGTGTCACCATGCCTGGCCAATTTTTTTCTATAGTTTTAGTTGTCCAATTAATTTCTTTCTATTTTTAGTAGAGACGGGGTCTCGCTCTTGCTCAAGCTGGTCTCGAACTTCTGAGCTCAAACAATCTGCCCACCTCAGCCTCCCAGAGTGCTAGAATTACAGGCTTGAGCCACCGTGCCCAGCCTCATATTACCATTTTAAGGTGAGGAAACTAAGACAATGAGAATTCAAGTAACTTGTTCAAGGTCACATGGCCTAAGTGACAGCATCATTAGTTGAAGGCAGGCAGTGTGGCTTCAGAATCTATCCTCTTAACCACTATGATTCACTCCTCACTAGAGAGCATTATAAATTATAGTGTAAGATGGTAAGACTCTAATTCTCCTGACACCTTCATCCCTACAGCCCTGATCTCGATCAATGATGAATTATCTTTTAATTTATATAGAGATATAAGGAGGAGACAAATTACAATTATCTAGGTTAACGGTTATTTAAAAAAAAAAAAAAAGGATAGGATAAGGCAGAAGAAAGCCTAAAAAAGAATTAAGGACAAGTACAAATAAAACCCAACCAAGAAGGCAGGTTTAATGGTAAAAAAAAAAAAAATAAAACCAACTCATATTTTTAGAATGTCTGCATCCCAAAGTCTCAGATCTGCTACAGTCCAAGTACTTGGAGATAATGATTATGGACTACATTAATACTGAGAAAAATACATTTGGCATTATGGATATGAGGCTTGAGTTTGTGCCCTATATTCTTTGGGTTAATAGTATTTTATTTTTATTTATTTATTTATTTATTTTGAGACAGAGTCTTCCTCTGTCACTCCACCTAGAGTGCATTGGTATCATCATAGCTCACTGCAACCTTAAACTCCTGGGTTCAAGCAATCTTCCTGCCTCAGCCTCCTGAGTAGCTGGGACTATAGGCATACGCCACTGTGCCTGGATAATTTTTTCTCTCTTTAGTAAAGACGGGGTCTGGCTCTTGCTCAGGCTGGTCCCAAATTCCTGACCTCAAGTGATCTTCCCATCTCAGCCTCCCAAAGTGCTAGGATTATAGGTGTGAGCCATTGAACCCAGCCAGGTTAATAGTATTTTAAGAAATGATTTTGTTCCTTCATCTTTAAATAAGCTTTCAATTATTTAGTTCATCTTGTTAAAGATGCCAATAATCAATGCTTTAAAATTATAGGTGTAGTCCTCTAAGATGACATTATTAACAAATATTCTAAGTTTACATATATAAAGAGATTTTAAAATACCATGTTGATGGATTGTGTGAACTGCTTCCAACATGTTTTTCCAGTAACTCTTGCGTTCCCATGGATCAATGGACTTTTTCTTTTTAAGCCAACTATTAAGATCAATATTTCCGCACTCCATTACCATATAGATGTACTGGTCTGTGATTTCACTGCAATTAAAAATAAGAGCAATAAAACAGTAAATGCCTAGGTTATATTAATTGAGATTTACTAAGTATCTACCTGAAAAATTATGGTAGAAAAGGTTTTCTTTTTAAATTTAAGCAGAATTCTTACTAATCATAAAGTCGGATGATCTTATCACTGTGTTGTTGTAGTTTATTCAAATAAGCTATTTCATTCCGGTAACTATCAATGGTTTGGTTATCTGCTTCTTCTAAGTTCACATATTTTATGGCATAAATCTGTTTCTTTTCATTCAGCACCTGAAATACCTATATATTAGAAAAAAGAGAAAAGTTTAGGATGCTCTATTTATACACTATCACGATGCTTCAAAATTTATTAGACAATTTTTCTTTTTAATGAGGAAGGGGCATGAATCTTCCATGCCCTCTCTGGACAGGCCAGCCTCCAGGAACTTTACATGTTTAACTATCCAGAAGCTCCTATATTTATTAGACAATTTTAGGTTGAGAAAATTCTGAAGGAAATACTGATGTGAACAACTAAAAATTTCTGGGGCTGTTCTGAGTATAAAAGGAAAAAAAAATAATCCTGATAGTAGTAGTAGTCCATTCCCAACCACCTATACAATGGGCACTCAATAACTCAAAGGTATAAACCTAAAATGTTTCTATTATGATATCAACATATAAAAAAAGTAATTTAAATTCATACATGTTCATAACAGTTTGTTGGATGCCTTAACCAGGGAAATAGAATAGAGAAAAAGACAATAAAAAATGTTAAGGACGAGCCAGGTGTGCACCTATAGTCCCAGCTACTCGGGAGTTCAAGTCCAGTCTAAGCAAAATAGTGAGACCCTGTCTCAAAAAAAAAAAAAAAATTTTTAAGGATGACTACAGGCTATAATAGTCAATTCATTTCACAGATGGCATGTTTTTTCCATTATGCCTAAAGTTAACAGTTTCATTCATGTGATAGAGAATATTAAAATATATATATTAATTGTAAGCTACTAGTATTTTCAGTTGTGAAAAGTAGAGTAGATCCAATTTCCAAAGTCAAGTTGGCAAGAACAAGATGTCCTTGTAAGCATGTTGTAAGGGTCCCTGAGGTTAAGGTATGATTGCTCTGGCTATAATGGACAGTTAATTTCTAAGTAATACTGACAGGACAGATAATATTTTGAAAAGTAGAAAACACTGGTAGTGTTTCTAATTTTTGGCAAATAGGAAACAGGGATGGTGCTTCTAAAATCCCAGAATTCAAATACAAAATACTAGTAAACACAAGAAAAACTATATTCATTTATCCCTTTGACATGTTTAAGTAAGAATTCATTAACCTTGACTACTCAGCAGATGCTGGGAAGGAATAAGAGCCCAGGTGTATACAAAGCTGATGTGCAAAAACTGCACTAATAAGGATAGTCTATCAGGCCCTCAGGTACACGTTAGTTACTTTTAATTTTTAAGTACAAAACTCAAAGTATTACTGGTTTTACCTAGATACACAGCAAATTAGAGGGGGATGCAACATATAACAGCGATAGGGCAAGAGGCAGCAGAAAATAACAATGAAAATGATAAAAGGAATTTAAAAATAATAGCATAAAGCCATTTTGCATAAAGTAAACAGCCTCACAAATCTCAGTGAGCTGACAGCAGCTACTGTTGTGTGGTGCAATATTGACGCCTATGACCTTGAATCTGGTAGCTATATCTTATTTGTATGCTCTGTTTAACAAGGTATGAGGTGGTGTATTTGTGCAATGATATGGCTTTGTATCATACAAATAAAATTTAAAGATTATAGAAAACACCACCCAAAAACTACAGGATATAAAACTTTAGACTATTAATAGAAGGAAATACCTGCATTGATTTCCAGCTCTATCCTTATGAGCAGTCTAACCTTGGGCTAAGTTCCTTCATCTCTCAAAAATTAAATGCTGTTGGTAGTACCTACTACATAGGGTTGGAAGAATAACTGAGATGATTAATGTCTACAGTGTTCTGCAGCATGTTGGAGTGAAGCAAATGTAAGCTATCATCATTAAAGACATTCATGTCAGAATAAAGCAGACATTTTAAAACATGTTAAACTTATCAGACATATAAGAAAATAGACTTGCAGTATATTAAAGCTATTTATATAATAAAATTTCAAAATTTTTGAGCGAATGAAAACTTTCAACTTTTTGCATGTATGTGTTTATTTTTCTCCCACTGTCCCTGTTCTGGCAAAACTCTTGCAATAACCTGTGAGCTAGATTAGGTAGGCCTTATTTTCATTTCATAGAGACAGTGTCAGAATTATGATTTGTCAGTTTCATGGGAAATTAATGAAAGTAGAACTAGACAGGCCAGTGTCTTGACCATTGTTGTAGCCCCATGACTGCTCTACATGCTCTTAATTAATACGGCAAAAGCTGGTCACTGCCTCAACCTTGGAATAGGCAGAACATAAATGGCAGTAGTTTTATAAAACATGTTACCCTCTTTTTCTCTGAGGCATGTTGATTTTTTCAACTCCATCATAATCATTAAATTAAATGACAGTTTAAGTGATCTCAGAAAAGACGGGCCAGTCATAGCTTTACCGCTCGGACCTTGACTTAATTAAGCTTACAACTTCGTTATACTCCAAGGAAAAAAATGTTTAAAACACCATTAAGACTACTCTACGTTTTCCGGATACATGAGACTAAATAAATACCTCTCATAATTGTTAACATCTTGACACAATTAAAATGTAGCCAAATAACTAAGTAATAAATATTAAGCAAAGAATTTCTATTAAAGCAATTAAATTAGGTAATACAAATTGATAAAAATAGCTGTCCCTTTATTCCCATGCCTAAAATTCGATTCAAGAGAAAGAACAAAGAAAATATATAAAGAAAAGAAACTATTAAATAATATTTATTGAAGACTTGATACACATGGTAATGTACATACCTTATCTTTAAGAAGTTAACAAGACAGTCTTAAGCAAGTCTAGTTATTATTATTGGGATTAGAAAATTACAATAACATGTCAAATGAGCCCAACGGTGTTTCGTACATCATCCTCAACAACTTATAATAGCAAAATAGCCAAGAAGGAACAGTTATTTTATTCAACAAATGAATTCAGTCCCTATCTGTTCTAGGTACTGTTCTAGACACCGGAGCTAGCATCTCCAAGCAAATTAGATAAATATCCCTATCTTCATGGAGCTCACAGTCAAGTGCAGGAGGACAGAAACAACAAACCAAATAACTAAATTACAGAGCATGCTAGAAGGTAAACTACAGAGAAAAATAAAGCAGGAAACGGGAATGGAGAACACCAATGTCTGGAAGGTGGGGTTTGTAGTTTTAGAGTGTGGGCAAGGAAGGCTTAACTGAGCAGATACTTGAGCAAAGACATGAGGATATCTACAGTAATAGACTGTTGTTTTAAAATAGACGATGAGGAAATGAAATCAGACAAACACCACATGTTTTACCTTACATGTGTAGTCTAAAACAATTAAGCTCACAGAAGCAGGGAGTAGGATGGTGGTTACCAGAGGCAGGGAGATGAGAAGAATGGGAGATGATTGTTAAAGGGTACAAAGCCTCAGTTAGATAAGAGTAGGTTTGATTTTTGAGATCAATAGGACAGCATGCTGAGTATAGCTAATAATTGAATATAGCATACTCTAATACACTAAAAGAAGAAATTTCTGATGTTCTCATCACAATGTTAAATATTTGAGATGATATGTTAATTAGCTTAATTTAATCATTCCACATTGAATTAAAAAATCATAACACCACTTTGTATTCCATAAAAATATACAACTATAATTTGTCAATATACAATAAAATAATAGACAGGTGGGCAAGGACTGAGTCAATAAGACTTATTAGGAGGCTAATGTAATAATCCAGGTGAAAATACGATAGTTGCTTCAACCAAAGTGATAATATTGGAGATGATGAGAAACAGATTTTGGAGACACTCTGAGGAAAAACAAGGAAGATTTGCTGATTGGCTAGATTGTATGTGTGAAAGTAAGAGGAGTCAATTTTTTGGTCAAGCAATTGGAAGAATGAAGTTGGCATTTACTGAAATGGAAAAGACTATAGAGTAAGAGTTGTGTTTGGACATATCGTTTTAAGTGCATAGTAGACACCATGAAGAGATTCTGAACAATCAAGTTAGATATGTAAGTCTGAAATTCAAAGGAGAGGTCTGAGCTGGAAATACAAATTTATAAATTTGTATCATATACATGGTATTTAAAACTATGAGACTGGAAAAGAACACCACCAGAGTGAGGGAGTCTAAGGGAAAGAATTAAAGAGGTTAAGGACCGTGCCCTGGGGCATTGCTCCACTGAAATCAGGGACATGAGGAAGGCAATAGAAACGGCCAGTTTGAGAAGAGGAAAACAGAGGGACCAAGTAGAAAACAAAACAAAAAATTCAGTAAGAAAAAATAATCAATTGTCCCAAATGTCGCTAAGTAACCCAAAATCAAAGCTAAGAGTTAAATTTGGCAAAAATATAGAGATCTTTGGCAACCTTGATTATAGTTGTTTTGGTGAGTGATAAAGGCAAAAATCTGACCAAAGTAGATTTAAGAGAATAGAAAGATGGCAAGTTTAGATAATGCTTAAGATGCCTTCTATCCACAGAGAATTAGAACCATATAAATTTAGAAAATAATCTAATTCGAGAAACTTATTGGTTATTAAACTGTTTTTGGAATGAAAAACTCAAAACATTAGTGAAATCTTATGTGAAAATCCATTAGTGAAATTCTTTGCAGAATAGTTCTAAGCATATTAGCAATTTATATCATGTTCTGACTAAGTTTTAGAAAGATTCTTCGGTGCTAACACATAGTGGTCATTTCCCACCCCAAGTCAAAGTTCATGTTATTAGAGAAGAAATTCAGAAGCATAGGACACTGGGGAGGAAGCAGGAGACTGGGACAAAAAGGTAGGTCTAAAGAGAATATGTCACTTGTGGGTGTGGAGGCTAGTGGGAAGAGGAGGGCAGGGGATGAGATGGCCTTTTTGGCTCAACAGTATTATAGGCCCCTAGAAGTGAAAAAAAAAGAGCCCCCATAGGTAAAAAGACCAAAAAAGGTTTAAAATATTTTTATTCATTTCTTAAATATTTAAGATACTTACCTTACTTGAACCTCCACTTCCTATCTGCTTTAATATGGAATAAATTCTTCCTTTAACTGAAATGCATTCATTTTTTGATGAGGATGCTGAAATCTAAATAATTAAAATACATAAGTAAAGGTTCGAAGAATATGCCTAAGAAACTAGCTTATATTTGGTACAGTGAACTGCTTCCAATTTTGAAATTATCTTAAATCTTAAGTAATTACATACATTACAGTATTTTAAAAAGGAAACTTGCTCTACATACTTTAATCAAAGAAATAAACTTTTTATCAATTTTCATGTTTCCTTTCTAATCTTTTTCCTTATACCTCTTTACTTACCTACATATATATACATTTGCAGACAATTATATCTATATTCTTTTTTCTAATTTAGCATTATATTATAAAGGAAGCAATGCACCAAGGTGCTAAGAGCTCCAAAGTCAATCAGATAAATGCAAGCTTCAGCAATTCCCCTCTTTGTGCTGAGTGATGTTCAACAAGTTATTTAATTTCTCTGAACTTTAGCATCTTTCCTAGCAAACTTTCAACTGATGTACTACACAACTTGCACCTTCATCTCTTCCTTTATGCTAGAGGATCTCTCTATGTACCTATAAACGCTTTGAACAGATGGAGTGCTGAGAGGACTTACTCTGAGCTGAAAAAGAAGTTAAAACAAAAAGAGCACCTGATTAGCTGATTAACCAAGTTGAAACAAGGTCTGAATAAACCTCAATTTAATTAAGTCCTGTTTTAGATTCCAAATGGTGGAATCTTTCATGTAATCTCCTATTTAAATAAAAAGATACAGATTCTAATTTCTTTAACTCCTAGGGTTGGAAGACACTGTTGAGTCATGAAATGTGTTTCCTATAAGAAAGTATTAGGCTTTGAAATATCTACCTTTTGTAATTTCATCAAGGTCCCCCCACCTTTCAGGCCTCCTCTCTCTATTCTTTTGTACTTACACTGTGAACATTTCTGAGGGAAGAAAGCAGTTTAATGTCCTTTTTTCCTGACAGTTTTTAGAATAAAATAATTCTAACTTATTTCTGATTCAACACCAATGTGAGGTCCACCTTCCTACACAGGACACCTTATATCTCCCTTAGTCTACGTTTCCCACTGTGGCACAGTTTTCAAAATACAAAGCAGATAATTTCAGTTCCCTGCTTCAACCTTGTCCACAGCTTCCTATCCCTCTTAGGGTAAAATTTAAGGGCCCAGCAGAACCTTGGAATTCACCCCTTCTCCTTCCCCTTCCTGAGCTCTAGCCACATTGTGGCCTCTTTTCGGTTCCCTCCAATACTGGCCTCTCCTAGAAGCCTCCCCCAATCCCCTTCACTTGTCATTTCTGACTTGCCTTCTAGATTTCGACTCGAACAGGGCCTGATGGTAGCAATAGCTCAATAAATGTATTTTGAATCAATGTACGGGCAAACTTGATCATCTTTCTCTTTTTCCTTTGTAATTTATTATATATTGTTTCAATCCTCAAAACATTATCACCTTTTTCCATAGTTAGTATGATCCATTGTCAGCTAATTATTTTGTCCATTATTCTTTTAAATTGTGGCAAAATATATATAACATAAAATTTACCATTTTAACCATTTTTAAGTACTAACCAGTGACAATTAAGTCCCTTCGCTTTGTTGTGCAAACATCATCACTATCCATCGATCTCCAGAAGTTTTTAATCGTGGCATTACTGAAACTCTGTACCCATTAAACAATACCTCCCCATTCCTTCCTCCCCCAGCTCCTGATAACCACCGTTCTACTTTCTATCAACTTATTTTTTTAATCAATTGACTTTTGTAATTACTCTTCTTGCTGTTTCATTTAAATAAAAATTGCTAACATACATTTATTATTTCCTAAGTACCACACTCTGTTTTAACTAATTTAATCTTCACAACCATCCTATGAGGTAGGTAGCTTTATTAATTTTATAGGTGATGAAATAGGTACAGAGAATTTAAGTAACTTGCAAAGGATCACAGCTGGTAAGCATTGAGGCCAAAATTTATGCCCAGGCAGTCTGTCTTCAAGGCCCATGTTTTCTACCACTATAAGCTGCCTCTGAGATAGTTATTAGAAACTAATTTTAGTTATTAGTGTGAAGACCATCTAATTTTTTTCAGATCGCAATGCAATTGCTTCACCAGCAAAAAATTTTTCTCTTAGTTTATAATAATTATAATATATTCTAGTAGTACCTCCTATCTCTATTCTGATATTCTTAAAAATTACTTTTTCCAAGGCCGGGCGCGGTGGCTCACACCTGTAATCCTAGCACTCTGGGAGGCCGAGGCAGGCGGATCGTTCTGAGCTCAAGAGTTCGAGACCAGCCTGAGCAAGAACGAGACCCCGTCTCTACCAAAAATAGAAAGAAATTAATTGGACAGCTAAAAATATATACAGAAAAAAAACTAGCCGGGCATGGTGGCACATGCCTGTAGTCCCAGCTACTCGGGAGGCTGAGACAGTAGGATTGCTCGAGCCCAGGAGTTTGAGGTTGCTATGAGCTAAGCTGACGCCACGGCACTCGCCCCAGGCAAGAGAGTGAGACTCTGTCTCAAAAAAAAAAAAAAAAAGAAAAATTACTTTTTCCAAATGAACTGTATATTAATCAACAAACAAAATGAAGCTGCTCACTAACAACTTAAATAGTTAAGTAGAATAAAAAGTAACTGATTAAAGAGAAATTTTATTCAGCTATTCAAACTGGGTCCTTTGGTCTAATTAATAAGAGCAGCTTCATTACTTTCTTCAATAATTAACTTCTCAGTCACAAGGCATATACTTATCAGGATATAAGAAAAATTTTGCCTAATGGGAATACAAGTGGACAAAGGTCTTAAGACCTTTCCCAACATCTAGATGTTGTCATAATATAATCTATGAAACTGATTATACCTTAATATATACCATCATATATAGAGCTTATCAAACCTGTAAATTTTGAAGTGGAGTAGCAGGTATTTGCTGTTGTTGCTGCTGGAAATAGGCAAGTTGGCTGTAAGGTGTTGACAACTGACAAGCAGGTGGAAAGTCATTCTTTACAACTGGAGTTCTGAAACTAGGAAAGATTTTATTTAAAACATTAACATTTTAAAAACAAGATTTTGATTCAGTTTTCATGTGTTTTAGAAGGTTGATATAAATTTAAAGGTGTTATATCAAACAGAACCCAAGTTAGTTTTCATAACATAGCTAACATTTATTTATTCTAGATACTCGACCACCAGATATTTTACTTTGGGAATTCTTTCCAAAAGTAATTTTTTGTACCCAAACAAGAAATACTTGTTAGTAAAATAAATGTGATGGCATTTAAAATACGGAGTTAGGATTATTTTATAAGAATTTAGACAAGGCAAAGATCAGCTTATGGCCGATCATAAATTTTTTGAGTGTTTTTTAACAATAATGTTCTCTAATGGCCTGCTAGAACTATCTGAAAGCAGTTTACATCAGAGTTTGGCATTTGAGCTTAAATCTGTTCCGTACACATTCGTGCTTTATTTGCTTTGTTTGCTACTATATCCTCAACACCTGGAACAGTGGCTGGCACAAAAGCGTTCTACAAGTATTTGTTAACAATAAATAATATCACAAGAAATACCTACATCACTATTTTAGTTAGCAATCATTCTTTAAAATATTCTATATATAATAAAATGAGGCAATATCTAGTAAAATTATATTAAATAGGTAAGAGGCAGGGTTATAAAATCTCTAAGACAAGCTTTAATTAAAAACAAAGATTATATTATGCCAATGAAAAGCAAAAGGTACCATGGACTTAAGCTATCCCCTAAGATATTAAAAACATAGCCACTAATTGAAGGTTACACATAACACATTCCTTTATTTCCTTTCTTTGAAATGTCATTCATTTGCTTTTGCAATATCCCTTGTGTTCCCTGTTAATCAGCACTTACCATTCAATTTATTTATTTATCCCTCATTCCTAACCACTCAAGTCTTACACCTTTGAACACACCCAGAGCTGTGTGAACTATTCAACTCACCTCTTTCAGAAACTATCACATTCCAGTTAATGCCTCCTAAGTTAAAAAATTTATCTACCCTTTATCCACTCTATGAATGCTAACCTTTAAAATATCTCTCTCAATTAGGTATCCAAGTGGCAACGCAAGTTTTGCATCCTTAGAGCCTTTATAGGTTCTAGGTACAGATTACAATATGACAAAGACTACATTCACAGCAATCCTTAAAAATACATATTATTGTAACCACTTTCCCCTTCCCATTTTATAGATGAAAAAACTGATGCTGAGAAAAATAATATGAATTTGGAAAAGTCTTTAAAGTAACAGAGCAGGATTCAACCACAGAACTATTTGGCCCAGAAGTCCATGTTAATTCTATTGTATCATCCTGCCTTCCAAGCTAAATGCCAAAAGTAATTACCAGCTCATGTAATCATCCAAATCACCGCTGCTTGGTGTCTTACAAATAGATTTTGGATCAAACCATTTATGTGCCGACATTGGTGGTGACTGCTTTGAAACTGAAAAGACAGGTTGCTCAAAAGTGGCATGCTTCTGCTAAAACAAAATAAAAAATACTATGATTTAGAGTTCTTAAATTAGTCACCTGTTCAAGAGTTTTACAAACATTATAACTTTTAAAAGAAAATAATACACTATGAAATACAAAAGCATTCTAAAACAGGTAGGTTTATGTACCTCAGACTTTCAATAACTTTTTAGAATAGTTCTTTCATTCCCAACTGTTAAGCCTGGTACATTCTGCTCAAACTAATTACAAGTAGAGTGAAGGCACACACAATTGTTTAACAAAAGGGAATCTAACATCCCCCGCATCCCCAATCAGAGCTATTTTAACAGGTATTAATCTTTTATAATCTAAAATAGTATTCTGTGCTTCTGAAAATTAGCCTTTCTATAGTCAATAAAACTACATCCCTCCCCCTCCCCAAACGTAGGCAAAGACTAATTATTCAGCAAGATTTGGAATGGCAAATGCCTATCTTGTGTTCTTCCTTAGAAGAGACGTAGCCTCTGTAGAAGTGATCTTGTACAAATCCCAAACAATGATAAATGAACATCCTCTACAGTAGGATTAGCTAATTATAGTCTGCAGGCTCAGGCTGAAACTGGCCTGTCGTCTACTTTTTAAACAAAGTTTTACTAGAACATGGCTGTGCCAATTTACTTACCTATTGTCTATGGCTTTTGTTTTCATGCTCTAATGGCTTAATTGAAAAGTTGCAACAGAGACCATCTAGCCTACAAAGTCTGCTAACCCTTTACAGAAAGTTTGTTAACCCCTGCGTACTACATCTCAATCAAACAGAGAGCCACATTTTGCTTGAATACTTGTAGTAACTGAGCACTCGTTACTGTCTATAAAGGTGCACTTCAATTTTGGGACAGCTTTAGTTATTAGAAAGTACTGCAGATATTTAGATTAAATCAGTTTCTCTATTATAATTACAACACACTGGTCTTCATTATGCTCTTGAGAACCATAATGGATAAATCTATTCTACTTTCTACATTTCAATCTTTTAAGTTTCTTTTTTTCCCTAAGTGTACTAGTCAATGATTTTTAGTATATTCACAGTTGTGCAATCATTACCACTATTCAATTTTAGAATATTTTCATCTCCTAAAAGAAACCCCATACCCACTAGCAGTCACTCCCCATTCCCCACTGCTACCAATCTCTGGAAACCACTAATCTACTTTCCATCACTATGGGATTTGCCTATTCTAAACACTGTATTTAAATAAGATCATATAATACATGACCATTTATGATGAGCTTCTTCCACTTAGCATATTTTTAATGTTCATACATGTTGTAGTATGTCCCAGTACCTCATTACTTTTTATATTGCTGAATGATATCCCATTGTATGGATGTACCACACTTTGTCTATCCATTCATCCATGTGATGGATATTTTATTACTTCCATTTTTTGGCAATTATGAAAATGCTGGTATGAATATTCATGTACAAATATTTGTGGGGATATATGTTTTCAATTCTCTTGACTATAAAGCTGGGAGTGGAATTGATGGGTAATATGATAACTCTATGTTTAAATTTTTGAGGAACTGCCAGAATGTTTTCCAAAGTGACTCCACCGTTTTACATTCCCATCAGCAATGTATGAGGGGTCCAAAATTCTCCACATCCTCATCAGCACTTGTTGTCGTCTCTTTTTAATTATAGCCATCCTAGTGGGTATGAAGCGGTATTTAGCTTTGGTTTTGATTTGCATTTCCCTAATGATCCACAAATGGTTTTGAATTTCTTTGCCATCCTGTTAGCTTACAAGTTCCAAAAAGAAAAAAAGAGGAGATGCTTGTTTAATATGATCCAAGATTCAACCTGTCAGGATCCTTATCATCTAACATTTGTTATCTACATCTGCTACTTAAATCAGTGGTCAAGGAATCTGGGGAGGGGGTGATCCAAGACCCTTTCAGGGGTCTGAGAGGTCAAAAATATTTTCATAGTAATATTAAGACAGTATGTACCTGTCTCATTTTTATTTTCTCATGAGTTTATATTCGCATTTCCAGAGACGTTATCTGTGGTACCCAATTCCCGGGCTGCAGCCCAGTACTGGTCTGTGGCCTGTTAGGAACGGGGCGCACATCACCACCTGAGCTCTGCCTCCCCCTACCCGCCATCTGTGGGAAAACTGTCTTTGTCTTCCATTAAACCTGTCCCTGGTACCAAAAAGTTTGGGGACCACTGCTGTATGACATGTGATAACGAAACAGATTGAATACAAAAGTAAATACAAGAATCTGGTCTTCTGTTAAGCCAACCACTAAAGAGATTTGCAAAAACTGTAAAACAATGCTACTCTTCTTACTATAATTATTTTGTTTCAGAAAATACTTATTTTGCATAAAAATGTATTTATATTCACATGAGTTTATCATAATTATTTTTAATAAATCAATACATATTTTAAAATTTTATTTTACTTTCTAGTATAGTAAATAGAGATAAATATAACCCACATAAACAACAGCTCTTTAGGTGCATTGATAATTAAGAGTGTAAAGGAGTCCCAATACCAAAATGTTTGAGAAGCACTAAATTAGAATCTAAGGCCTTTACTGTCTTCACTATAAGGCACTGAAAAGAAATGGTGAGGAAGTATTACCATGAACTGTAGGTATGACTCTCTGGTAGTCTACTAGGTCATTCCTTCTGAAACAGCCACTGGGCATAATCATTCACCATATTAAAAATTGGGGAACCTGCATCCTCAAGGCCACATGTTGCCTTCCAGATTCCCAAGTGTTGCCCCTCAACCAAATCTAAATTTCACAGAACAAATCTCTTTATTCTGTAAAATTTGGATTCAGTCAAGAGGACGAATGCAAGGATCCAGAAGGCCCCATGTGGCCGGAAGGGTTCCCCATCCTTTTTCTATTTTTATCTATGAGTATGACCACAGGAAATTGTTAAATGTTTGGGACAGCATTGCATTAGTTCAGGGATCAGCATATAGTTTTCTGTAAAGGACCAGATAGTAAACCTTTTAAGCTTTGCGAGCCAAGTGGTCTCTAATGAAACTGCTTAACTCTACTTTTATAGTGCAAAAGCAGCCATAGATACTAAATGAACGGGGTGTGGCTATATTCCCACAAATCTTTTTTTACACAATCAGGCTGGGAAATAGATTTGACCCATAGGCTGTAGTTTGCCAACTTCTGCAGCAGTCTATCAGCAATCTACAAAACTTCAAAAATAGAAAAGAATTTAGCCTGACATTTACTCTCACTGAACCAATGAGTGCTAGGCTAGTGATAATCATTTTGTAAATGATAGGGGAAAAAAAGCCTTTAAATAAATCATTACACTAAATATGGTATATAAGCATTTAATAAAAGAAAACATTAACATGATCATCAAACTTCAGAAATGCATTATGCACAATAGCATGTTGTAATTTAGTGGAAAAGAAAGTTACCTCCGTATGAACCTTTCGGGCTATCTCCGGAATCTGCCGCTGATTTGAAGATGCAGCAGGATTCTGGTTCATACATTCTGACTTTCTCTTAGATTGCCATTGTTTCTGGTTACCTTCTGGAACCTTTGGTTCTTGGTGCTCTTTAGTTTCTGAAAATGTATTTGTTGTTGATGCCATTAAAAAGTGAGAGTATTTGACAATAATAAAACTAAGCCTAAACAATAGAACACGTTACAAACTGTATTAGTATTTTGCTCTTAAAAACAAAACAAAGAAAGAGAGAAACTAAAAGCTATAAGCCAGCTACTGACAAGTCAATTTTACAAAGTTGCAACATAGCCACCTTCCAGAATTGTTACTCAGAGCTTTATCAGAGACCATTCCAGATTTAAATGCTCCTGGTCTTTACCAGTAAACAAATAAATAAGTAAAAATTTAAAAACACAGAGATAAAAAGGATATAAAATCTTATTAATAAAGAGAAGCTAATTCACAAATTTTCATAGACCTCCAGTTTAACATTAAAATTTTACCTTATAGTAGCCTATAATTTACTCTCAAAGGTCCACCATGATAATTATTTAATATTCTATGAATATCAAAGGTCCATTTTCGTGATAATAGATGCAAAAATTTTAAACAAAATATTAGCAATTGACATACAAGAGATAACAAACTATATCCAAATTTGGTTTATTTCTAAATGCAAAGTTTGATTAACATTTGAAAACCAATGTAATTTGCCATAACAGAATAGAGAAGGAAAATATATAATTAACTAAACAGATGCAGAAAAAGCATTTGATAAAATTCAACACCCAGTCACACAAAAAAATATTAGTAATCTAGGTATAAAACAGAACTCATTCAATTTGATAAAGTAGCAACAAACCTCTATAGCAATCATCATACTAAGAATAAAATACCACAAAAAGGAATAAGACAAAAATGCCACCTATCATCATGCTTGAAGGTCTTAGCAATTATTATAAGGCAAAGAAAATAAATGAAAATTAAAAGGATCAGAGCAAAAAAAAAAAAAAAATGCTAAACTATGTTCAAACATCATGATTGTGTACCTATAAAAATCAAAAGAATCCACAGGAAAACTATTCAAATTATTCAGTGAATTTAGCAATGTCACTGTATCTAAGATGAATAAGTAAAAATTGTATTTTTATATACTAATAAAGTAGAAGATAATTTTTCAAAAGATGCCATTCGTTATCATTGTATCAATAAATATCAGATATCCAAGAATAAATCTAGCAAAAGATATGCAAGATCTCTACACAGAAAATGATTCTCTTCATATTTTCAATGAATGAAAGATATGCCAGGTTGGTGGACTGGAAAACTTAACTGTAAAGATGTCAAATTGTCCCAGATTTCTTTATAGGTTCAATTAGATCTCAATCAAAATCTCACCTGTTAAAAGTGGTAACTAAAAGACAGATTCTAGTATCTGTATGGAAATCCAAAAGACCTGGAATAGCCAAAATAGTCTTGAAGAGGAACAAAGTTGGAAGATTTACAGTGACAGATAATCAAGACTTACTGCAGTTATTAAGACGGTATTAGCATAAAGACAGACAAAAATAAATGCAGAATGGAGAAGAATGCAAAATCAGATACCACACATAGAATCACCTAGTTTACAACAATTCAGAGAAGGAAAAGAGGCCTTTTCCAATAAATGATGCCAAGTCAACCATATATTCACATGGGGAAAAAAAGAATCGTGATACTTGATCTTACAAATACATAAATATTAAACTCAGGGAAAATATAAATCTAAATGTGAAAGGTAAAATGATAAATCTAAATATATCCACAAAAATACGGCAGTATCTTTACGACTTTGGAGTAGAAAGATTTGTTTAAAGACAGACAGGCCGGGCGCGGTGGCTCACGCCTGTAATCCTAGCACTCTGGGAGGCCAAGGCGGGTGGATCATTCAAGGTCAGGAGTTCGAGACCAGCCTGAGCAAGAGCGAGACCCCCGTCTGTACTAAAAAATAGAAAGAAATGATCTGGACAACTAAAAATATACATATATATAAAAATTAGCCGGGCATGGTGGTGTATGCCTGTAGTCCCAGCTACTTGGGAGGCTGAGGCAGAAGGATCGCTTGAGCCCAGGAGTTTGAGGTTGCTGTGAGCTAGGCTGACGCCACGGCACTCTAGCCCGGGCAACAGAGCAAGACTCTGTCTCAAAAAAAAAAAAAAAAAAAAGACATAGACAGTACTCATCACAAAGGCAAAGACTGATAAATTAAAATGCACTAAATTTAAGAATTGCTTTTCATCCAAAGTCTTCACCACAAAATGGGAGAAGTTAGCGTACTTGTAGTACATAGATCCAACAAAGGATTTGTATCTAGATGATATAAATACCTCTTAAAAATCAATGGGAAAAAGAAAACCCAATAGAAATAACACCAAGGCTCAAACTAAATATTTCGCAAAAGGATATCCAAATAGCCAATAAACATAAGATGTCCAATAGCAGATATTAGGGAAATGCAAATTAAAATCACAATAAGACACCACTTAGCAGTGTCAAAATGCCTGAAATTAAAAACTGACAATACAACAATTGGGAAGAATATGAAGCAAACGCAACATAACTAATGGTCAAGGGGTCAGTACAACCACTTTGGAGACTATTTGGCACCATCTACCACAGCTGAACATAGGCATATCCTTTGACAAAACAATCCCACTCTTGGAATACACTCAATAGAAATGTGTACCTACGTGAGCCAAAAGACATCAAAATAGTCATAGCAGCATTATTCATTAGACAAAAAGCAGTTATCCAGGTGCATTTGAATAAGCAAATTGTTGTATATTCATACATTGAAACACTATAGGACAATAAAAAATCAACAAACTACATAACATGGATGAGTTCCATAAACAAGGGTGTAAGAAGCAGACCCAAGAATGCACACTGCCTTAATTCATTCTATGGCATTAGAAGTCAGAATAGTGACTACATTTGGAAGGAGACAGAGGAATTAGATTGGGAGGGGATCAAGGAGGTTATTGGGATGCTCGTAATGTTCTATTTTTTGATCTAGGTATTGATTACAATTATAAATTCACTTGTGGTATTTCATTAGGCTATCTTCTTATGATTTGGGCAGTTTTCTGACTACATGTCTTACTATATTAATAAAGTATCACTGGTATAGTGTAGACACTCAACAAGTATTCATTTAAAAACATTAAATTAGGCCAGGCATGGTGGCTCACACCTGTAATCCTAGCACTCTGGGAGGCTGAGGTGGCAGGATCGCTGGAGGTCAGGAATTCGAGACCAGCCTGAGCAAGAGTGAGACCCCGTCTCTACTAAAAATAGAAAGAAATTAGTCGGACAACTAAAAATATATAGACAAAAAATTAGCCAGGCATGGTGGCATGTGCCTGTAGTCCCAGCTACTGGGGAAGCTGAGGCAGGAAGATTGCTTGAGCCCAGGAATTTGAGGTTGCTGTGGGCTAGGCTGAAGCCACAGCACTCTAGCCCAGGCAACATGGTGAGACTCTGTCTCAAAAATAAATAAATAAATAAAAACATTAAATTAGTTGTCAAATGAGTACTAATAAGCAAACTTGATAAAGATGATTTTCTCAATCATACCAGTTTATAATAGATGCCAAGGAAATGTAAAATATAAACAGTTTTTACCAAATACTAGGAAAAAAAAAATCTGTTCCCAATTAAAATAATGGTAAAAAAAAGATAAAAGATTATTCCAGAGTGACCAACTGTCCCTGTTTGCCTGGGACTGAGGCTTTCCTGAGACATTAGACTTTTAAGACTAAAACCAGCAAAGTCCTAGGAAAACATTAGGACAAGCCTCACTTTGTCCAAAGTTCCTCTCAGTCCTATTGAAAGAAAAAAAATTAGTACATTTAATCTGGCAACTTTTGGAAAATGATTATTTTTATGATGATTCTGTTTAAATATCTTTAATGGTACCCTGCCATCTAAAAAAATTCAAAATTTAACCCTAGCATTCAAAGTATACCTAGTGTTATGTCCCTGTGTCACAGTATTTTATACTACTTGTGTTACAGTTTCAGCATAACTAGACTAGTCTTATTCCTTAAACATTTTACATTTTATTCTTTTGTCTATGTTATTCCTTCCACCTGAAATACTTTTATCTTTTTTTTTTTTGAAACAGAGTCTCGCTCTGTTGCCCAAGCTAGAGTGCTGTGGCATCAGCCTAGTTCACAGCAACCTCAAACTCCTGGGCTCAAGCAATCTTCCTGCCTCAGCCTCCCCAGTAGCTGGGACTACGGGCACATGCCACCATGCCTGGCTAATTTTTTCTATTTTTAGTTGCCTGGATAACATTTTTTTTCTATTTTTTTTTTTTTTTTTTTTTTGAAGAGACAGGGTCTCACTTTGGCTCAGGCTGGTCTCAAACTCCTGACCTCAACCAATCCTCCCACCTAGGCCTCCCAGAGTGCTAGGATTACAGGCATGAGCCACCACGCCCAGCCCTGAAATACTCTTATTACTGCTATTTCCCCCATTTAAATCCTAATAGTTCTTCAAATTTCTTCTCCTCCTCCACATAATATTTCCTTATTTCCCCTAAACTAAATTAATTCCTTAAATTTCTTCCTCTTCTGAATTTGCATAGCATTTCATTGATGTGGCTCTCGTGACAATCTCTACGTTCTACTCAGCATTACATTTACATACCTCTGTATATCTCCTATACTGAATTGCAACCTCCTTGGGACCCTGTTTCATTCATTTTTACATCCCCAGAACATTTATGACTATACCCATGTAGTGGAAAATTGAATGTTTGATAAAAAATGAAAGGGTGAGTTGTCAAATAAAAACAGCTTCTGTATTCTTTCCAGAAAATATTTATCAAGCTAACTAGGAAAAATCTCAGTTCCATTGTATTTTCCCTCCACGCTTCCTTTCATGCATCTTTCAGGCAAATAAATTTCCTGCGCTACAGGATTCAATACTTTTCATATACTCTATATAATTGAAATACAAGATAAAGCAACACAGACACAGTCTCACATCACAGTTCTTAGGTGGCAGTCTGCTTTCTCAAGCTATAAAGTGATTTTCTTAATTAAAGAACTAAGTCTACTAATTATCACTCTTACCTTCTAATTTAGTTAGAAAACTTGATTCGGTTTTATTCTTCAGGGTTACTGAATCAGTAATAAGTTCAAAACTCTTCTCGTCTGACACCAGAGGTTCCTTGGAATGAATATTATTTTGAATAGACTACATTAAAAGAAAAGATACGAAATTATTTTTAAAAAATAAAGTCCCATAAACAGTAGAGTTGTAATTTGTCTTATTGTTCAATATACTTCTAAAGCCTTATCTATGTGAAAAGATGGCTAACAAAATTCTCTATTATAATCACCTAGATTCACAACCTCCCAGCAAGATTAACTCTCTGAATTATTGATTTGGAGCAATGGGATGGGTCATAACCATAAATTTTGTCAATTTGCTCTCAGTGGACATATTAATCAATTGTTAAAATGTATTTCATTTAAAAAGAGAAAAGGTAAATAAGCTTGACTCCAACATAGGATATGCCTCATGACAAGAGAAAAAATTTAAGTATTTTATTACTATGATTGTTATTTTAACATCAAAAATAACAGTATTAGTCACAATTA
This sequence comes from Indri indri, assembly GCA_004363605.1. Classification (NCBI taxonomy): domain Eukaryota; kingdom Metazoa; phylum Chordata; class Mammalia; order Primates; family Indriidae; genus Indri; species Indri indri. The sequence continues at coordinate 5,192 of RJWJ010014259.1, read as the reverse complement.
ATATTTCTATAACCCTAAGATATTAACAGTAGTTAGTCTAAATCCAGAGAGTAAACTTTTTGACACAATTGTGCACTGTTCTCTAGGATAGCCATGATTAGGAAAAAGTAGTATTTTAAAGCATAGATCATGAAGGAGAGAGGCATTACCAAAGCATAAAACTGAAAAAACCCACATCATGATGTCAGGGGATTAACTCAATTACAGTAAGAATAGTATAACCCCTGAAAATCACAATGCACCAGGAACTAAAATTATTTCCTTTCTTTGAAGTTCACATAAAGTATCTCTGCCATACCAAGAGGTCAGGATTGATTATTTATGCCCTCACTTTTGCCCCAACACAATTTATTCATTTTTTCAAAGATGCCTTACCAAAATCACATGAGTAAACACACCAAGAACAAAACCTGGGGGCAACAGCTTCCCCAGCTACGTATTCCCAAACCACCAACTAATCTGCTTAAACACATGCCTAATAAATGCCACTTCACGGTTCTCCTAAGAGATCACTGATCCTTGCTCTAACACCTTAATCTTGGAGAAGTACAGTCTAGGACTTCTATACCACTTCCCATTGGTACCACATTGGAGTATCAGGATCACTACTGGAGATATATAAACTATGAACCCTTTCTCCAGAAAATGCTCTATGAATCCTAAATCAGGAACCCTTGCTTCCTATAAAGATTTAAAAATTAAAATACCTTTAAATTTCTCAATTCATAGGAATCATTTCCACTTGATTTAGATCCAGGCACAATCACATCTCGGCATTCTGATCCAGAGGTCTGTCTTTTACCCATGAAACAAAATAATTTCAATATTTAATTTGAAATCAATATTTTCAATGTATTTTTCATTTTAAAGTTGGCTTTTCAATAACATACATACTTTTTTTATTGGAAAAATCTCCTAAAAGTGACATGATTTCAATACAAAGGTAACTCAGCTAAAAAATTAGGTGCTGGGCAATGACAAAAGCAATAATGAGATAGGTGATTGCCTGCTTCCTTATTCTCTAATAAGTTACAGTTGGAGTTAGGGTAAGAATGTAGAAAAGAAAAAGTATGTAAGTGAAACTACATTTCAGATTGCAAATAGCTTAAGGATAAGAACAAGAGTATAAACTCTTTTGTGGGCTCCCACAGTACCTAGCATAGTCTATCATAACAGGTAACAGGAAAATGGAGTTTTACTGGTTTGGTTTTTATTTTTTTAGAGTGGGAGGAAGTCTCCTTTATTCTTCAGCTAGGTATTTAAAATGGAGATGAGCAAGATGAGATGATAGTGACAAGATTTTAGAGGTTAACTTTCCAAAATGCTCTTTAATATCAATTTTTAGTCAAGGCCTAAATATAATATGAATTTAATCATAGAAGACATCAATTAAAAACAATCATTTGTGTTTCTAAAGTTTACTTGCAAAATAATTCTCTGGAATCTAAGGAGAATTTTCCAATATAAATAACATTATAAATGGTGGTTAGAGTTAGGAATAGGCCAGAAAATATGTCTCCTTTAGCTAAACTAGAATGCTATATTCTCATTTCTTATAAGGGAATAAACACTCAAATTGAGGGAAGGGGAACACATTGGATGTGACGAACAATATTTCATCTCTATCTAACCTGTCCCACTTCTTGAAGCCCTGGGGCTCTGAAGCATGTGATTGAATAATCTTTCCCACTGATAGCTATTCTTTACCTTGAACTAGATGGAAAAGGTATTTGTTTCCAGACCTCCTTCTACCCCTGCTATGGAAACTCTCAAACACACTGGAAAGAGATTTTTTTTTTTTTTTTTGAGACAGAGTCTGACTCTCTTGCCTGGGGTGAGTGCCATGGCGTCAGCCTAGCTCAGAGCAACCTCAGACTCTTGGGCTCAAGCAATCCTACTGTCTCAGCCTCCCGAGTAGCTGGGACTACAGGCATGTGCCACCATGACCAGCTAATTTTTTTGTATATATATTTTTAGCTGTCCAATTAATTTCTTTCTATTTTTGGTAGAGACGGGGTCTCACTCTTGCTCAGGCTGGTCTCGAACTCCTGAGCTCAGAATGATCCGCCTGCCTCGGCCTCCCAGAGTGCTAGGATTACAGGCGTGAGCCACCGCGCCCGGCCTGGAAAGAGATTCTTACCAGAGAGGCTACCCATAAGCAAGAAATGCCCAAATATCAGAAGATTTTACCCCAGGGATGTTTGCATAATCTTTTACATTTCATGTTTACTTAATATTTTTTCCAACATACTTTCTGATGAACGAGTGAAAAAGCGAAACAAAGTCATTTTCTCCACTCATTCCTTTGTTCCTGACAGCATTTAGACTCAGTAACTTCTAAACTGAATAAAAACTTCATCATAATTACTATTATTCAGTAAAAGACTTTAAGACAATTCTGCCATCAATCTTCAAATATCAACAAAAAATTTAAAAAATTAAAACTCAACATACCTTTTTAAAAAACTTGGCATGACTGAACCACCTGTCTTCACATCATAATCTGGACTATTTAGTAGGTTAATTGGGACTCTTCCGAATGGGCATGACTAAAAATGTTTAGAAAGATTAAGTAACCAACTGGGAAATAAACAAATACTTCACTACCACCACACCACCTTAATCAAAACAAATTGAAAATACCTGTTTAGTTTTGTTAGCTTGTTTCAAGGGATTCCGATGACCTATTTCTGCATCTTGTGGGGGCATGTTCTCTCTAAACAGAAAGGAAACACCCCTAATTTTTCAAAGGAAAACATCAATATGCATTTCCACTCTACTGCTAAACCCTGTTACCACATTTACATGAAAAGATATACGTAGATACATGTAGTTACATGAAAACACATATGTAGATGTATTTATATACATTTATATACATGACGACCATTTAAAAAACTGTTTCAGTTTCCTTACCCATATAAAAACCTGGCTTTAGTAGCCTGTCCTCTAGAATCACAACTGATGTTCCTATTCTGCAAATGCCCAGTTGAACTGCAGAGTGATTCTTGGGGAGTTAATATTGTAGATGCTGTGAAAATTTTGAAATTGATTAAATTTGTAAGGACATAGAAATGCATAAAAAAGGTCATCTGACAAATAAGAATATTTAAAAAGTCAATTCGTGGCAAATATTTGTTCCCAAGTAAGATATGCAGACATGAAGATGTTATCAAGATAATTTTCTAACTACTTCTTCAAATTCTCTTTAGTTACATAACTGTTTCCCCAGAGCAAAAGTACATTTTCTATTTCCCTAAAAGCAAAAAGCCATTCCCTTGTTTAGACAGTTGTTTTTAATGTGTTACCAATGACAGTTTGATAAGCCAAAATAAAAAAGATAAATTTCAACAGAGTTGTAAAGGCTTTTTTACTCCTAAAAGTCTTGCCTCCTTTACATCTACAATTTAATCTTAGATTCTGACCATTCTACATAAATATTTTTCTATAAAATATTATCCTGAATCCTTACTTGTGGTACTACCTACCAAAGAAAAGTATTAGCACACATTAATAGTTACCTGATAAATTCTTCTTTTCTTCCTCTGAAAGCAGCTGCTTTTTTTGAAGGTTTAAATTCCGTAAAGCAATTTCCAGCATTTCCAGTGGTACTGCTCCACGTTCTACAGCTTTTTGAAGAAGTTGTTTACTTTTTTTGAAATTACCTAACAAAGAAAAATAACTGTCATGTTTATGCAGCAATCTTCACCCCTCCAATACAGATATTTATTCATCAGGACCTAGGAAAAAATTTAAAAGACTTGAGCAAAACTATTTATTCCAAAGCTCACACAAACAACTCTCTTCTGATAACAATTCATGTCAAAATAGTTTCCTTGTGTAACATGTAATTGACATAATTGTGTATTAATTTATCACCACTGTCCATTTTCAGAAGTAACAGAAATGTAATAAAGCAATTACCCCCAAAAAGCAAAATAACTAACAGACTATCATAATTACCTTTCTGACTACTGATAGATTACCAAATTTTCTTTCAACTACAAATTTAACCCTAGTGTTTGATTTATAAATATTAAATATATACATCATGTATTCTACAAAATATGTGATCAACATTATGGGAGCCACTGAGTTATGCTATGCACTTGGCACTCAGGGTATTTAGATGATTAAGAGAGGACCTCTAGCTTCTGACAGTGGACAAATTTTTAGAAAATATAAATATATTTGATAACGGTTAAGTCTACATTTATTGAGAGTCATGGTAGAATTTCATGTACTATTTTAGGATAGCAAAAGAAGAGAAAGGCTTAAATTAGAACTAATAATTAGGAAGCTTATTAATTAAGGTCATAGATCCCTTTAAGAATCTGACAAAAACTATGGAATGTCCTCTACCTCTCCAAAGATACACATACACATGAGACTATGCATAGGATTTCAGGGCTGTTGCATATTTCCTGACAGGGTATCTATCAACCTTGCTCAAAAATAATCATAATTTTGACTTGAGACTACTACCACATTACAGTGACACAGATAAAGTTTATTTTTTTTAACAGATAATTCAATTTAAGATTTTCAATATTTATGTGTTCTAAATATGTAAAATTTATAGTTGCTACTTTTTTTTAAGTAGAATGGAAAGACAGAGTCTTAAAGGCCTGGCCAAACTTACTCTCACATGCAAGAAGGAAGAATTAATCTTTCTAGGCAGAAAGGGATGGTTTTAAAAAGTAAGTTGATGATGCACAGGATAGATTGGATAAGACGATTTGGATTACTGGGACTCAGAAATCATGTCAATAGGCAAAAGGTCAGGGTTCTCAAACCATCTCCAAGTTATACAATATTTTTCTCCAACCACAATCCTGGGGAATACTCTCCAGTGACTAAGCCCTGCTTTGGGCACCTCATGGGGATTCTGCCAATAGTGATAATATGTTTATCACTGGTGGTAAATGGGATTAGAACTGTAGCAGAAAACAGGGCAGAGGGAAAATAGCAACACTTGGCCAGAGGACAGAATGATGGTATGTACAAAGGCTCCAGAAAATGAGAAAAAAAGAAAAGACTAAGGAATAGCCAGGCTAAAAACATCTAAGGAAGACTGTCCTGGTCCTATCCAAAAGATCCAGACTATGAGAACCAAGTAAGCAAGAAATAAAGCTTCTATAGTAGTTTACCTTTTATTTTAAAGGAGAACTACCAATTAATGCTACAGCTAT